>PVLC010000013.1:193873-242435 GCA_004027655.1 Graphiurus murinus
ACTGGGGATTGAACTCAGGGGCATTCTACCTCCGAGCTATACCCCCAGCCCTATTTTTTATTCTTTATTTTGAAACCGAGTCTCACTAAGTTGCGGAGTGCCTCACTAGGTAGCTGAGGCTGGCCGCGAACCCGGATCCTCCGGTCTCAGCCTCCCGAATGCTGGGATTACAAGCGTGCGCCACCACGCCCGGCTCCATAAAATGCTTTTTAAAACTGTATTATTTATCAGGCAATTGGATGGTTAGTACCATAATCATTTGGAACAGAGCAAGAGTCCTGAGATAAAATGAAGTTTCTGAAAAAAAATATTACCCTCACCAAGAACACGCAATGGTAATAATTCCTATACACTAGGTTATTATGGGGCCTAGACAATATTATTAATGTAGCATGCCAAAGACAGCCCAAGGTAAGTTCTCAACAACTCGTAGGCTGCCCTCTCCTGAAGTATACTGGATTCATAGAGTATCAGGAAATAAAAATTGTTTTGCATTATTTCTCTTTCATTCATTCTTTCAGGAGTATTTATTGAGAATCTACTAATAACCACAGTCCATTCAGCTACCTTTGTATGATTCCACAAGTGTTTTTACTTCCAGTTCTGCTTCTAAACTGAGAGTTAGCAAACTTATTCTGCAAAGGGCCAGACAGTAAGGACTTTAAGCTTTGCAGGCCACGGGGTGTATGCTTATCCACTCAATTCTGCTATCTGAGTGCAAAAGAAGCCATAGAAAACACAGAAACAAGTGGGTATGTCTATGTTCCAATAAAATATTACATATTTTTAAAAAAAGAAAGAAAAAGGGTGGTGGGACAAATTTGTTCCAGGAGTTATAGTTTGTTGACCTCTGTTCTGAACAATCAATAAATACATCAATTTTTCTATTTGATATGGAGAAGATGATTCAAAGCTTCAAAAATGAATTATAAAATAAGACAAAAATATTCAAATTTTTGAACTAAGTCAAGCATTTTATCATGGGCATGTGCTTCAGAATTTCACATTTTCAGATGACCATTTGCCTTTAGAAGTTTCTTTTTACACATAGAAATATTTGAGATGACTTAAATCATCAAGCAAAAGCAGGCATACAACCACAAGTTAGACTCAGGCAGCCTCCCTGACCCTTTTCCCTTTTTCCTGGATTACCATTGGGCATCCAAGTGACTGGTCTGTGTTTTTCAATATTGTGCCTTGAATGCAATTCAGGAAAGTCACAATTACATATTCAAAATGAGTATTGCCATCATTGTCTTTATTTTATTCATTAATTCATTAATTCATTCACCATTCATTCATTCATTCATTTGCAGTCCTGGAAATTGAACCCCAGGGTGCTCTATCACTGAGCTATACTCTCAGTCTTTCTTATTTTTTGAGACAGAGTCTCACTAAATTGCTGAAGCTGACCTTGAGCCTACAGTTCTCCTGCCTCAGCTTCCCAAGTAGATTGGATCATACTTATGCACCACTGTTTCCTGTTCCATAATTGCTTTTGAAAGGGGCTATTGTGGGGAGCATAGAACGGCTCTGGAAAACAACAGAGAGGGTAACAGAGAGCAATCTGGTGTTTAAGATACCCTAGCTCGGGGGGAGATGAGTAATCTCCGAAATTTGCTGCCATGGCACAACGAGTGGCACACCTTGGCCCAAGTCACCTGCCCAGGAAGAGTCAGAAATGTTCTTTCCTCAGGAAACAATGGGTTACCTTCTTTAACATGAACCTGATGCTCAAGGTGGGAGTTGTGCTGTTCTGCTATTTCTTCCAGGTAGCAATGGCTTCTCTGAACCTCAGATTCCTCCTTTTCAAAGGGAGCCAACACCCCGATCATGTTTCCTGACCATTAACCTCTTAAATGCACCTTCATGATGAAGCTATGAAATGTACTAGTTTATTAGTCAAGGTACTAATAATGGCAAAAATAAGCTTTGAGTCTGAGTCTAAAAGCCTCACCTTTGGTTATATTACCTGATCTTTAGAACATAGATCTTTTGGTACTTACTTTAGTATTTTGTGGTTTTTTTCATGCTGAACATCTGCTTCTGCACTGTTTAGGTATCTGAGTTTTCAGATAAATGGCCCTCCAATAAGAAAGTGATTTACATAATCGATGATATCATCTATTTAATAGAAGAAGCAACTTAATGTTTTAGTGATATAAACAGTGTAAAAAAGTAATGCAATTTTCCTATTTATTCCCAGCATATAGTTTCAATGTTACAGCCCATCCCATTTGCAGATTTACAACCCAGGACTTTCCCAAATGCAAAGGGAATTTCATGCTGGGTTGAAAGCACAACACTGGACAGACATCTACTTATATTATCTAAAAACCAAGTATTACCCACATACTGAATTTTTGGTTTAGACTGAGATGTTTCTCATAAAGAAGACAATAGGCCAGGGCTTCCCAACATGACCTATTTGGAAAGAATTTAGTAATTCCCTAGTATATTAGTTAGGGATGGTTTTTAATGCATTATAGTTTGTGTATGGACTGTCCCCCAAAGGCTCATGTGTTAGGTGATGCAGCAATGTTTGGAGCTGAGACTATTGGATCACGTGGGCTCTGACTTCTTCAGTAAATTAATCCATTTGATGGGTTAATAATTTAAATGGATTGGTAGGTGGTGAAACTACAGGCAGGTTGGGTGTGGCAGGTGAAGTAGCTTGGGGACCATACCTGTCCCTGCCCCTCCAATTCCCTCCCTCTTCTCTCTGTTTCCTTGATGCCATGATCTGAGAAGCCTTCCTCTGCTATGCCCTTCCACCATGATGTTTCTGTCTTTGGGCCAGTCAACCATGGACAGAACCTTTGAAACCATGAGCTAACTCTGTCTTTCTTCCTCCAAGTTGCTTTTGTCAGATATTTTAATCACAGCAATAAAAAGCTAACTGATACAGACTGCATTTCACAAATTATCACCTATCAATAACTTATATAAACAGGTTTTTCTGCTTTTATTTCAGAATTCCAAGGTGGCAGGCAATCTCAGGTTAGCAGTGCCTCCATAGATTCAGGGTCCTTCTTTCCTCTTAGTCAGACTTAAGCTTTTGGTTTTCTATCTCAAGGTGGCAATGCGGGTGCTATAGCTCTAGATGTTAGGTCCATATTTCAAACAGAAATAGGAGAGGGGTAAAAGAAAGCTCCTTTTTCATTCCGCTGGATCTTTATGAGTCACATGGTTATCCAGTGGTTATCAGTAAGAAGCCTAGGAGAATGAAAGCGTTCGTTTTCAACCACCATAGCAGAGAGTGACAAAGGAGAAAGGATGGATGGGTGTCAGATTAGCAATCCAGTTTGTCAAACGAACACATCATATGTGGTTTTTTTATTCTATTTTTTGTGTTCTCCTGTTTGTCAATGATAAAAATATTTTTCCTATTATCTAAAAAGAATAATTTTAAAAAATGTTTTGTTAAAACAACTCAATTGGGGTTAAAATCATTGCTTCTAATCCAATTAAATATTAATTTTTAAATAAATATCATTAGTTTCTAATCTTCTTTACAATAAAGGTCGAAAGACAATGGCCAGGGGTCAAATCAGCCCACCACCTATTGCTGTCAATAAAGTTTTATTAGAATAAAGTCACACTTATTCATTTGCCACTGTCTATGGCTGCTTTTGCATTACTGTAGCAGAGTTAGGTAGTTGCTATAGAGATCATAGGACCTCCGTGCCTAAGATATTTATTTTCTAGCCCTTTACAGAGAAAGCTTGCCAATCCCTAATGGATAGGATGTCTCCCAGGAAAAGCCAGATCATCCTACAGAATCTCAGAATCCTCTCTGAGGGTGCTTAGGACCTATTGGAATATTTTTCATGAAGACAGGATCCCCATCATGGTCCTTCTGATGCCAGCACTGCTGGTGGCAGAGACTGGTCTGGCCCCAGGGTCTTCTGAACTGGGGTCTCAGATTTCTCTTTGTTTTAAATAAACTCTTTTTAATTTCCCATTAAAATATGATATTGTGTCTAAATCATCTCTACCTGGAGAGATGAACCATGTAGCAAAATGGTGGGTTTTTTGTCTTTGATTTTTCAAAATGCCAAGGAATTCACTCCTCAGGTTAGGGATCACCATTGTAGATGAATCAATAACAAACTCTCCTGCTTTTATAGACTTTGAAGATGAAAACTTTTTTGGATTTTATTTTATTCATTTATTTATGTTTATTTCCAATGACTGGACATTTATTTATTTTTATTTTTATACTTTTATTGGTGCAGTATAGTCTCGCATCATAATGGATTTCATAGTGATAGTGACATACATGCACACAGTACTTAGTGGGCTTCCCCCTCCACCTGAAGCTCTCGCTCCACCTCCCCTTCTCTTCTCTTCTTAGACAGGATATAAAAACTTTTTAAGAAAAAAAATCTCTTCTAAGTCAAGACACTTAGGACAAGTCAATAATGCTACCTCTTCTTGAAGAGTAGGTTGCATGTGCTCTCCTTGCTGGACAATAATTCATCTCGACAACCTCTGGGGCTTAGTGAATGGCCACATTTTCATAATGGAACAATTGATCTCTCACACATTAGCTGTGGCTTATCTAAAATGCTGACCATGGATAAAAATCCAGCAGACTTAGATGTGAATTTGCAGAATGTTGGGCTGCCCTTGCTGACCGCATAAGGTAAGAGTCCAGGGAAGGCCTGAGTCCCTCCCTGCTCCACAGTGCCTCCTGCCCACCCTCCTTCCAGAGGTCTGACCACATGGCAGGCTTCACAGTGGGTCAGCAGTTGTGGGCCACTTGGCCTGTGGTGCTACTAATTACATAAGCTATACTTACCTCAAAAGTATGGGTGCTTTCTGATGAATCTGGCTACTGTGATTATGAATTTAATTCCTAAAAGTAACCCAAAATATGAATTTATTTTTGACCCTGGCCTCTGCCCTCCCCTCAAAGCACTACATGCATGCCAAACAACCAAAGAAAAAAATATTTTTGATGAAAAAGGAAAGCAATTCTTGTTTGTTTCTTGTTGCTTGCCTGGTTTGTGTTTTACATACAGTAGCTCAGTCATCTGCCCCCAAACCCAGTGAGGTTCCTCATTTATTTTTACTAATGAGGAAACAGAATTTAAGTGACTTGTCCAAGGTTCCAATGATAAGTGGTTGAACCAACCTTGAATGGAGGCCCATGTAGTCCAAGGGCCACACTGGGATCCTAAACTGACAAATTCAAAGACAAAGAGCCAAGCTATTTAATGATGACAGTGAAGAAAGATAGAAAGAGTCTGGGCCTTTGTAAAATTAAACAATACAACTACCTACCTACCCTCATCCTTCTTCTTATACAAGAAAAACAATGATGAATTTTGAATTCACTTTTAGTTGGATGTTCTATTGCTTGTAAGTGAATATATCACTAATTAATATACTACATCTCTGCAGGAGCAAATAATTTCCTCTATTTGAAATGTCTTCCCACCTCACTCCTTCCTTAAACTCCCTGGCAAGCTTCTAGATGTCTCCACAAATCCTTAAGACACAGCTTAAAAGTCATTCCATTCTTCAACTTTCCTTGGCACCTCTCCACCCACAATTAGGGCTCCCTGTCTTGTGATCCTGTGGCACTTGGTGTTTATCTGTGGTGCACACTTTTCACATTGTATCGCAAGTACTAATTTGTGTCTGCCTCCCCACCAGTCTTTGGACTCGCTGAGGCTACAGATCATATCCCTAATGCCTGGCACTATCGCGGAAACCCCATCAAACACAAGAGAAAAAGAAGGAAGAGAGGGAAGGGGATAACAGGGATGGAGAAGGAGAGACAGGTAGGGAGAGAAAAAGGAAGGAAAGGAAGAAGGAAGGGATGGTGGGAGGGAATGATGTAGGAAGAAACCAGTATGATCAGATACTACTGTTTGGTGATTAAAAGTATGGCCCCTGGAATGTGACTACCCAGCTTAAATATCCATTCTACCACTTACCTGTTCTCTGATTTTGACAAGTATTTCAGACTAAGTGATGATATCATGTAACGTACAAACCAGGACACACTAGAGCATGACAGGTGACCAGACAAATGCTAAGCCAGATGAGAGGCTGGGATAATAGATGTGAGCATGGACATTTCAAGCATGTGGTCCCCTTGATTTAACCTCCCCAAGCCTCAATTTCTTCATCTATAAAGTGACAATAGTGATAGTGCCATCTTAATAGGACTGTTGTGAGGATTGAGTTAAATACTGCCTGTAAAGTTCTCGTAACAATGCCTAGAACTTAGTAGTACTTCATAATGTTAGCTATTCTGCTATTGCTAAAGATGCAAGAGCTGAGGATCAGAAAAGTCAAGTGATTGCCCAAGGATACTCAGCGGGGCAGTGACAAGTCAACATGTTACAAGTCCCCAAACCACCGGATTCTAAACCTACTGCTCCTCCCATGACACCTCAGGAACTGCTACATCAGTACAGGTATGGAGTTCAGCCTGTAGCCACAACAACCAAGGCCAAGGGTAGAGGACAGTCAACACCCTGGCTGTGAAGGCATGGAGGCCAGGCAAACTGCAGGAGGCTGCTTCTCCTGTGAGCAGCCCCAGGGTTCATTTTACCCCAGATCAGATGTTCTTTATTTCACCCAGAGGCCAGTACAAGAAGGAAAAGGGGAGCTAGTCCTCAAATCCCCTTCCAGCTCAAGTTGCTGACCCTGAACTTCAGAACTTCACCTGCTCCCTGCCCTCTGCATTCCTCCTACAGCCCCCTCTTCCTACATCATGCTGAGACATTTGACGTGTTCAGTTCTTCTACCAGATTGCTAATAAGACACAACTGAAAAAGTCTCTAGATATCCCACTTCCTGATAAAGGTCCAAATGATATGTGTCTGGACCCTCATTTATAAACATGTTGGCTCTTGGGTATTGGAGTTTATTTCTATGTCCAGCCCCCTTGGATCACAGCCCCTGCAAAAACCATGAGCACATTAAGAAAGCCTCTATAAACGCTTAGTGACTACTGGAAGGTATTTGTCTCTTGGGGTTAATACAAAATTTGAGTCTGACTCCATCCTTCACAAGCTCTGCAGCCTGGGGAAAGGTAAGCAGCCTCTCCCAGCTTTGCTTTCTAATCTATATGATGGTGATGGTAAAGAAGGAGAGAGGCTATACAAATCAAGTACTTAGCACATTGTCTAACGCGTAGGACTTGCTCAATACATTTCCGTTGCTATTGTGAGAGTTGTGCTTAGGGTTTGCAGTGCCCCCAACAAGCTCATGTGTGGAAGGCTGGTCTGCAGCGCAGCAAGATTTAGAGATGAGCCATGGTCGGAGGAGGTAGGTCACTGAGGACAGGGCCTTGAGGATTCTTTCTGACCCTCGCCCCTTTCTCTTGCTCTCTCTGCTTCCAGTCACCATGAGACGAACAACTGACTTGGCTACACCCCACCACTGCAATGTTTTCTGCCTTGGAACCATCCAATCATGAATGGAACCTAGGAAACCGTGAACCAAATAAACATTTACCCCTCTAAGTTGTTCTTGTCAAGTATTTTGGTGACAGTGATGAAAAACAAAAAACAAAAACCAAAATCTAACTAACACAGCTGGTCTAATCATTTTCATTGGACTAATGGGGATTGATTCCTAATATTGAATTAACCATCAATCTCTGCAGATCCCGGGGCCTCTTAGCCAACCTGATGAGTCCATACCCAGAGCCCAGAAAGATGGTTATTTTGAGCTCAGAAGAGACAGTCAAGACTCAAAAGTACATAGCTGTGACAACTTGTAGCTGTGGTAGGACAAGGGAATTCAGCACCAAAGTCTCACCATCTCCAAAACTGTGATTTGTATCTCAGTCCTACCTTCTGAGTCAAACCTGGCACAGTAAATTCTTTTGTTCTCAACATCTTCGGAATTACTTGTAAAGCCATTAGTTTGATCAGGGAGCAATTGGATTTGGCCCTGGACACCTGGAACGGACACTGCAGTTCTATACCCAGACCTGCCACTGTAGTTGGACGTGGCTTGAGTGTGTGCCGCAAAGACTCATGTGCTGGAAGCTTGGTCCCAGTGTGGTCATGTTGAGAGATGATGTCCCCCCATCCCTGGGAGGTGATTAGGTAATTGGGGCTCCACCCTCAGGGAGGATTACTGTTGGTCTCAGGGAATGAATTAGTTCCCTCTAGAGTGAGTTGTTAGGAAAAAGGCAAGCCTGGCGCACGAATCCCTTGGCTTCCTGCCTCACCATGTAATCTCTTCCACAGAGGTTCCCATTGTTGTGATGCCATTTTTATGAAGCCCTCACCAGAGGCCAAACTGATGGGGCTGCCTGCTCTTGGACTTTTAGTCACCAAAACTCTGTGCTAAGTATCCCTCTTTTCTTTCAACATTACCCAGCCTCATATATTTTGTTCCAGCAACAGAAAACAGACAAATATGCCTGCTCAGATTTGCCTTGATTTTAATTTGCGCATCTGTCTCCCAGCTTATGTGCTTGACCTCTGTTTTTATCTGCAACCTTTACAGAAGCACTCCCAGGGCGGATTGGTACAGGTGTAAGAAAGCCAAGGTCCCTTGACTGGAGGTGAGACAAGCCTTTGAGACATGGTTCACCCTCCTGAGTCCCTGCAGGATCAGATTGAGGTAGACTTTGCCTGAAATCACAGACTTGATCAACTTCCCCTCCCCTGACTTGCTTTCCTCTTTCCTTGACTGTTTTTCTTGGAGCACACCCTTCATCAATTGATTGCTCACAGGTTATCCCAGAGTCTGCTGCTGAAGAACCCATCCCTAGACTGTGCCATCTGACAGGTTACATCTTGTGATTCTGCATCTCCCAGCAGCCCAGCACCCTCACTTTTCCTGCTCCCATTAATCTGGCAAAGACAGTCATTCTGGACCTTCTCTTCTATTCTTTTTTCCAACTCCACTCCTGTTCTCCTTCTTCACTTTCACAACTATATCTTCTTCATGATTAAAAAAAGTAAAACAGTGATTGTCACATATTCACATATCTGCTAATCAAAAACAAACAAACAAACAAACCAGAATCCAAACCAGGTCTGTCTGACTCTAAGTCCACCCTTAGCCATAAGGGTCACCCCTTAAATCTACAATGTAGTTGACTTCTGGGGTTCTGATTCTAGAATACTGAAGACTAATTTAGACTCACCCCATTGAACTTCCTAAATTCAACTTCTCTTAAGGCTTGTGATTTCTACCTTCTTAACACCTATAACCTCATGTACACAATCTAGAAAATATTGAATACATTCTCTACACTGAGCTCTATGTGAAACAGAAGAGATGCATGATTGTTAGATTAGGGTGGGAAGGGAGGGATGTGACAGGTTCTTACTCTCTTTTTCTGGTTTTAATTTTTCTAATGCCTTTTCCCAAACTCAACCAAAAGTTAAAAACAGTATAACATAAAAAACAGTGAGCATTGGAGAATGAGCAAAGAACCTGAGCTTAAAAGTGCTCCAAGCAAAACACTAGCTGTGTGAGACTGTGGATAGATTCATGTATGGTGACCCTACAACCTGGATGCATCCAGGAGATATTTGACAATGTCTACAGACATTTTTGGTTGTCACAACTGGCCTCATGGGTAGAGGCCAAAGATGCTGCTAACCATCCAACATTGCATAGAATAGCCCCTCATAGCACAGAACAATTTGGCCCAAAATATCAGCAATGCTGAAGTTGAGAAATCTTGTCTTGTAATAATCTTGTCTTGTAATTCCAAGCCCACAAGGCTGATGCAGAAACAAGCGAGGCGGGTTGAAAGCCCTTAGACCGACTCACTTACACACCCTGGTCCCCTTCCTCCTGTAGGTTAGAGCACCAACACATTCTCAGATCTGAGGTTTTGCTGGGAAACAGGAGGCCTGGTCTAATTCTCCCCCTCTCTCCCAAAGGAATTGTCTAAATTCACAAAGCAACCTTTCTCACTTTAAAGAAAATATTGTGTTCTCCTTGCAATGACAGAGATTAAATAGGTGCTTATCATCCCAGCATATGTTGGGAGGCTGAGGCCTCTGTCCTTGTTTTAAGAAGATGGAAGCCACAAAAAGATTATATAGCAGGCATAATGATAACCAGATTTCACCCTGCATTTTACTGTGAAAACCAAGCTGTAGGCATTTGCTGGCATGAAAAGTGCCAACAGGTTTGAGCCCAGGTGTGTGAACTTAAGGATCTCTGGGACCAGTTCCACTTTACCCATTCCTAAAGCTAGTGCATTTTTAGAAAATTTCACATCCTATTTCATAATTAGTTAGAGCCTGTCCCAAAGAGGAAATTATAAGCATAGAATCCACCATTCTTGATTAGAATCTAAGTTCAGTACACTTTTACTGTCCAATAGGGTAGCCACTAGCCACTGTTTAAATTTAAGTTAGTTAAGGGCTAGGGTATAGCTCAGTGATAGATCAAGTGCTTTGCATGTGTGAGAATTTGGGTTGAATCCCCATCATAATAAAAGAAAAAAAAAAGGAGGAAGGAGAGAGGGAGGGAAGGATGGAGGATGGAAGAATGGAAGGAAGGAAGGAAGGAAGGAAGGAAGGAAGGATGGAAGAAAGGAAGGAAGGAATAAAAATATTTAAATTTATTAAAATGTTTTAAAAACTAAAAATTGAGTACCTCAATCAC
The DNA here is from genome assembly GCA_004027655.1 of Graphiurus murinus. NCBI lineage: Eukaryota > Metazoa > Chordata > Mammalia > Rodentia > Gliridae > Graphiurus > Graphiurus murinus. The sequence continues at coordinate 204,485 of PVLC010000013.1, forward strand.
ATTAACTCATGTATTTAGTAGTCTCATGGCTAAGGACAACCATACTGGACAATGTAAATATAGAATAGTATCATCAAAGCAAAAAGTTTCATTGGGAAGCACTACACAAAAGATGTAGGCTGAAATAGTTCATTTTTTTTGAACCCTAGTTTCTTCTATGTTAAATGGGAATCATGTTTCTTGACTAGTCTCTTTCCCAGAAATATTAGGAAAGCCCAAAGCGGGGCTTTGCAAAACAGAAATCAGTATGAAAATATAAGTTAGTGAAAAGAGCCAACATCTTTTTCTCTACCAAAGCTTATCAAGAAATACAGAAATGCTTCTGCCTAGGTCTTTTTAATTATTTTTTTCTGGATTAATCAGTTATTGCTCAAGGTGAATAACTTTAAGAGGAGGAAAATTTCTGTGTACCCTTAAGTCTCAGCTGTGTACTTAGTAAATCCATCAGTCCAGTAAGAGTTTTGCAGGTCATAGATTTTTCTCTTTGCCTACTTAGGAAGTTCTTACTATTATTTTTCGTTATCCTTAAAAAAAACGATTTCATCCCAGATCCAGATCCTTTACCCTAATGGAGCATTCAAGCCAACTCAATCTCTGTGATTGAGAGAGACTCTGAATTCTAAATTTTTCTTATTTGGAGTTGAAAAGTCTTCCAAATCAAATAGGAGGGATGGTTCCCGTTAAGCCCCAAGTAGTCTTTGGCGTTTGCTCTGCTGTCAGCTTGGCCACATTCCACTGAAGGAGCGAATCTCTGTTTTCACTTAGGCTTGTCTTGATCTGCTGTAAGTCAGAACTCGATGAAAGCATTATAAGGCAATAAGAGTATGTATGTCAAGAAATTGGCTGAATGGTGTCCGAGAGGACTCAAAGCATGCCAACAGGGCAACAAGGGTGGGCTTGAAGATGCCTCTGGACCCTGGAAGATGGAGCCATTTCCAGGCTTCTCTGAGGCCCTCATGGTTTCCTGATGAGAAGAATAAAGCTTGGCATTTGCGGGATGCTCTTTGTGTTCTTCAAGGTGAAGATGCTCTATTGACATCTAATGTTGAGCAACACTACTAAATAATCTTTATGCAAAGAAACCAGGACCCAAAAGTGGAGTCCTAGGATCCAGCAGGCCAAGAGAAAAGCTTAGATGTTACCTTGTTGCTTGTATCCATGTCAGGACTGTTACCGTGAGCTAAGCAGACAAAAATCCTGTCCTCATGGAACCCATGCTCTAGTGGGGAGAAGAGAGACAGGAGGGAAATAGGCAACAGCAATGACTATGACAGATGGGCAAAGAATGCTAGAGTTGGAAAGGAGAGTTGACCTTTCACTAAGAATAGACATTTTAGCAGGAACCTGAGAGCTTACAGGGCAGAGGGAACTGGCACATGCAAATGGTCTGGGGCATAGGCTTGCCTTGCCTCTTTGAAAAAAAGCAGCATTCTAGAGTAGCTGAGGCAAAGAGAATGCGGAGAGGGAAAGGGGAGATGAGGTCATGAGGCATATGGGACACGAACTCTTGGGAGAGTTTTTAGCAGGGGAGGGACAATCTGACTTACGTTATTAAAGAATCTTTCTGGGCTCTATAGAGCTGGTGAGGGTGAAAGCAGGCAGTGAGCAGCCCACCTCCCGGTTTTCCCCTGACCCTGGTTCTCTATCAATACTGCCCAATGCCTGGCCCCTGGCACCTAGGAAAATACTTACATACATATCAAATCTGTGCTCTCCCCTCCAGAGCCATCTCATCGACTGAGATGAATGTGCCATCAGATTCATTCTGCCTGTCCAATTCCACTTACAACTTCTTGAAATTAGAGCTCATCTGTATTGGAAGGAGCCTGGGCAATTTTGTGGCTCACTGCTCTTTTTTTTTTTTTCACTTATGAAATAGATCACACATACAGAACAGCTTAAGTAATAATTGTAAAATAAGTACCTATGTTCTCCTATGCCAATTAATAACAAGAACATCACTCATCCCTTAGATACCCATATGTCCCGTCTCAATCACACATCCATCCAATCAGCCCTTCACTCCACCCAGAAGTGACTCTCATCCCACCTTCTGTATTAATTACTCCCCAGCTTGTCTTTACGGGTCTCCTTCCCACCCACAAAGACCTACACAATGCTTCATTTGGAGAAATGGGGTAGCAGCACAAACCCATGCATGCCATTGTTAGATAGAGGCCCACAGGGATGACAGGCTAAGCTGAGTCTCAATGTCAGGGTCTGGCCTGAGCTTCCCGGAGAGTTTCCAAGAGCCCCTCTGGGGAAGCCACTGGGAAAGGTCACAAGTGTGTCCTCAAAAACATAGAGGATGGAAACCCACAGCTTATCCAGCAAGGCTGCCCTGTGAGCCAAGAATTAGACGCATGGAAAGAATAAAGTCAAGAGAGTGGGCTGCTCTGAATTTAATGTGGTCTGAATCCAGATCTCAAGATGAGGTCAAAGCAGGACGTTTCTGTGGGTGCACTGAGTGTCCTCAGCTTTTCAGGCAGCAAAACTTCCCCAGTCTAGGGTCAAGGCAGGCCAGCTGTGGTCCTGAGTACACCTCGGCTCTTCTGCTTGTCCTGTCCTCAGGTTAGCTGGGAAGATCATGTTGACAGCTTTCTGTGGCCTGTCTCTGCTCTAATTTGGTTAATAGCCTCTTGTGTGTTGACACTGCCATCCTGGGATACCCCATCACCATCCTGTTGGGAATGCCTGTCATCCGTCCTTCCCTTCAGCCTTGCTCTGAGCAGCATCCCATGTCTCCATCGTTCTAGGTTAATTCTTTCATTTTGTGGAAGTACTTCCCCCATTGGGATGTTGAGACAATATGAGAAAATTTCCCAGCACTGAAGGATGAAAGTTCACTGATTAAAAGAGTTGTCTTCTTGTGCATGATGGTGGATAAAAGGATCCATGCTAAGGACTATCATGAAGTTTCTGAACATTGGAGATTTAAAAAAAAAATCTATGAGTTTCTAGGGAGAAAAAATAGGTTACATACAAAGGTCAAAGCAAGTCTCAAAAGGCTTCAGATTCGTCAACAGCAGCATCTCCAAAAATTCTAGAAGTCAACAATATATATCAAAAAATTACATACCTAACCAAATATTAATCATAACTCAGAATAATAGCATTTTCAGATATTTAAGGTCTCAAGATTATTTCGTGAATTATTTTTATCCCATTCCCTTAGATTTCTCTGACTTTTCCCCCCTGGGATTCTTCTTGTACCAGTCCTCTAATATTATTATAGCTTCTTTCTTGTTTCTACTTCTTACCTTTTAGTTTGTTTGACAATTCTTCAAATTTACCTCCCAGTCCTTCTATGGAGGTTTTTTTCCTTGCTCTCCTGTCTTCAATTATCAAAACCTTTTCTTCTCCCTTTATTTTAGATCTTCCTTTCCTGATTTCACTCATGTACTATCTCAACTCTCTTAAGAAGATTAATGAGGGCTGTTTCAGCAATTCTTCTCTCTCACATTTGAGTTTCCTCCTAGTTGTCTTCCTTCTGTTTGCTTGTTGTGGTCTCTGTGTGTCATGTTAAAACTTTCCTAATATCTGGTAATTCTTGTGGCTGTTGTAATAAAAGCAAGGAGCCAGAAGGCTCATTGGAAGCTCTCAGTTGAGCAGTGGAGCTGGTTAGAATTGACTTTATCAGCCTATGTGTTAAGAGATCCCCATTGTCAACATCTTTTCATCTTTCTTCTTGGCCAGAGTTAGAGTCCCTAAAAAAAATTGGTCCCATCTCTGGCCTGGAAGATAAAAATCTTGACATCATTCTGTGGTCAAAGTAGGAGAAGAGGGTTGGTGATCTTGGCATATAGCATGCACTGTGCACACAGTCTCTTGAGTCCTTTGTTTTTGATATGGTGTCTGTACTTTATGCCAGTGACCCACAGTTTTGACCATGCATAAAATAAGCCTTCAAACTTACCAGTTGTATAACCACATAAGGCAATCAACACCAGCAGCAATAAAACAAATTGCAAAATCTCCATGGCTTAACAAAATGAATTTACTCCTCACTCCTGCAAAGTCTAATATAAATAGATGTTTCTGTTTAGCAGATAGCCTCCTGTGTCTAGATCTCATTTGAAGATCTAGGTTTCTTCCATTTTGTGGTTCCAACAGAGCTCATAGATTGCTCTATTAAGCTCTGGGATGGAGAGAGAGAAAATTATACATGTTAGGCATTGATGGACAGAGCATGAAAGTGGTATATATTATTGTTCCCATAATGCATTAAGAACTCAGAACTATCACACAGCCATATCTAACTGCAAGGAAGTCAGGGAAACATACAGAGTTGTGACCCCAGAAGGAAAAGAAAATGGACCTGGGTGATCACAACATTTGTGACCTCAAGGACCCTGTCATATTACTTTACCTTCATGAACCTCAATTTTTTAACCTATAAAGTGGTAAAATTGGAACAATTTTGCTTGTCTCAAAGTGTTGTGGTAAGGATTACATTGGCAAATTGTTTATTCTAGTGCCAGGAATAAACCCTCAAGTATTAGTATTAGTATGTTTTTCTTATCTTTCATGGTCTATTTTACTAAAACTGGATATCCATTGAAGAAGCACACCTTTCATCTTTTGAGGAAGGAATTGGAAAAGCAGACAAAGAAGGAGGAAAGCTACCTACTAAACATTCTATCAATTTTGCTTAAATATAAGATACTTCCTGATTAACTACTATGCAGCAAGCATTGTGTGAAAGATCCAGAGATACTGTGATAAATATGACAAGGACCCTGCACTTGAGGTTCCCACAGTCTGGATAAGAATCAAAAAACTCACCTTTGTCATTCCTTTGGATACTCTGGGTCAGTATCCAAAGGAAAGTTGGGAGACATCCTAGAGGATAAAATGATCTGAAATAATTTTCCATTTTAGTAGTCAAATCTCAGATTAGTCAAGGTTAATGATGACCTCCATATTGCCTAACCCAGGGGTTAGTTCTCCATCCTTATTCTCCTCGACCAGCAGCAGATCATGATCTCAAACTTGAAAGAGCGTCTTTAAATGACTTCCAGCACAACAGATACCCCTGCTTTTGCTTTTACTTCATGTTGCCATTTCCTAGTCTCTTGTGCTGGTTCTTCTTCATTCCCCATTCTTTTTAATGTTGGAATGTCTCAGAGCTCAATCATTGCACCCCTTCATGTGTCTTCTCCCCAATAACTCTCATCCTCAGTTATAGCTTTTGAAACTATTGATAAACAAGATTCCCAACATTACATATCCAACTCAGGCTTCTCCTGAACTTCAGATTCATATACACAATTGCCTGCTCAGCCTCTGCACTTGGCTTACTATTAGCTGAATTTCTGATCTTCTAACCCTTGACTCCTTTTTTACATACTACATTCAGCCCATTAGTTAATTCTGTTTCGAAATATATCCAGAACCCAAATACTTCTTACCATATCCATTACCATAGTCCTGCCCAACCCACCCTCACGTCCCACTTGGATTCATCCATTAGCCTCCTATTTGTCTCTCCACTTTTTACTATAGCACTTGTCACCATGTGTCACAATTATAAGCCCCCCATACACACACACACACACACACACACACACACACACACACACACACACACATTACCTTCATTGCACTACAGTGTAAGTTGTAAGGAAATATTTGACATATTTACTGTTGTGTCCCTAGGAGCTTGAACATTGTCTGACATTTAGTGGGGTATTGGGAAAAGCAGCCTCATACCTATGGTTTCTAGACCCTCACCAAGACATTCAAGAATGGGTATTGGGTCCCAGAACACTTCCTTACCAAGAAATTGAGTCCTCACAGTCTGTGCTGAGCTCCTCGTCTTGTGTGGCAATGCCTTTCCCTGTTTCAGACTCCATGTGTACTCCTTTGTTCTAGTGTGTGAATTAAATGACACCTGGTCAACCCCACTCTTCACATCTGTCTCCTGCAAGGAGGGAACAGGGTCCTTCTCTTGCAGACAAAGAGGGGTGCCCACTACCAGTCATCCTGCACCAGCTGCTAGGGGGAACCTCCTGGGCAAGGAGGATCAACACCCACTACTGAAGCTGATTGTGCTCTTTTTCTTCTCCCTGTGAGTAAAGTATTGTTCCATCTACTTCTTGACTGTGCTGTTTAACTTGGCAACTCTAAAACCAAGAAGCAGTGGGCAGAAGTACTTGAACTTCTGCTCCTGATAATAGGCAACAGATGTTCTTGCTCAACATGAGGTATTCAATATATTTTGTATAAATGAAGAAAAGAATGTGGGCACTATCTTCTACAGACCTGGTACAATTTAGAATAGCCCCCCTCATTCCATCCTGAAAGAAATCAAGGAGCAGGCTTAAACACACGTGCCCACTTTTGCAGCTCTTGTTTCTTTTGAGTATGATCATTTTTTTTGTTAGAGCATGAGCTGGAGATATCTCCAAACAAGAATATTTGTATCCAGGAGACCACAGGTTGAGTTCTGGTGCTCAGTTAGAAACTGTACAACTTGTTGCTTTTAGAGAAGCACACGTCAGTACAATGTCTCCTCCTCTTCTTTGGAGACCTGCCCTCCTTTCCAAAAGAAAATTATCAGCTATCTTTTCTAGGAATACCTGGTTTTTCACTTATTGAATTTAATAGATTGTATGGTTCTTGCAGCAAACAATGCTGTTACTTCCCTTACTATTCCCAACACCTAGTTAGAGTAACTAATTCATACAGGTTTGCTAGGAACTGTCCCAGTTTTATAACTGGGAGATCTGCATCCAGGTAACCCCCTCAGCCCTGGGGAAATCGAAAGATGGTTGGTCACTCCATAACTAGTGTCACCTGGTAGGCCACAATAAATACATGTTAGGTGGAGCTGATTATGTTACAACCATCACTTCTTGTGTCCATTCCTACTCTAATGCCTGGCATATGGCATGTGTCTCAGTCTGTTTTCAATTGCTATAACTGAACACCTAGGAATGGTAATTTGTTAAGAAGGTTATTTCTTGCAGTTCTGGAGGCTGGAAAGCCCCTGCATATGTCACCGCGTATTCAGTGAAGGCTTTCTTGCTGCATCATAAGATGGCGGAGGGCATCAAATGGCAAGCAAAGCAAGTGTGCTAGCTTGGGTCTCTCTCTTTTTATAAAATCATGAATGCTATCATGGGGCCCCACCTTCACAACCTCATCCAATTTTAATTATCTCCCCAAAACTCCACCTCCAAACATCATTAACATGAATTTGGGATTAAATTTCCAACCCATGAACTTTGGGAAGACACACTCAAACCATAGTGGCATGGTTTCTCAAATGTGTTTCAGAAAACCCTGGCTCCATATAATATCATCACCGTAGTAAGTGTGGTTGGGTGCCCCATGTGATGTACAGCCATTTACACAGGGAGCTGTAGAACAGAGAAAGAGAAATGGGCAGGTATTTCAAAAGCTTTTGCACACAGGGTCTCAGTTGTCCCTCACAACTGGAGACTCAAAGGGCCATTATGTTAGAACCACTTGAATTAGAGCTAATGAGGGTCAGGAAATAAATGGAGATGAAGCCTGACTCATTCATCTCATATGGGTCTATTAGATCCATGGACTATATTCCCCCTATTTGTCACTTACCAATTCCCAGATATATGCTTAATAAACATACTTGGCAGGTAGAAAACACCTCACATTTGTTCATTGTCCTACAGAATAATATATATTACAGTAGATGGGATAAAAATTCCTGAGTTATCACTAACCCAAGTCAATAATTAAATGAAAAACTGTATTGAATGCTTAGAGCAATGGCATAGCTTCAAATAATTCATCAGTCTGGCTCCTGGAACCTCATGATGTTATTATACATAGCACTAGACTACCACAAACTTAACCAAGTATCTATTCCAATTACAGCTGTTGTGTCAGATGTGGTGGTGTCTGCTCTAGACCAGAATTAATACAGTCTCGGGTATGGCTTATGACTATCGAGCTAGAAAATGCATTCTTTTCAATACCCATCAAGAAAGAGACTCAGAAGCAGTTCTTAATTACATGAGATAGTCAATAGTATATTTTTATGTCTTCCCTAGGGATCATTAATCTCCTGAACTTTGTCACAATATAGAGTGAACCATCTGCACTTTCTGCAGAAGATCATGGTGGTTCAATGTATTGATAACATTATGTTAATTGTATCTGATGGACAAGGCATGGCTAGAGCTCTTAATGCCTTGGTAAGATGCATACACTCAAGAAGATGGGACACTGAAACCTATGAAACATTAGCAAAATTTTCAGGCCTCCAGTGCTCCAGGACATAATATAACATCCTTTCAAAGTAAATGACAGTTCATTGGACTTTGTACTATCTACCACTTAGGAAAAAGCACAACACTTGGTTGGCCTCTTTGAGATTTAGAGGCAGCATAGTTTATTTCTGAGAAATCTTCTTTGATCATTTTAATTGAAGATGTGCTGCAAGAAAAATATCTGAAGAAAGCTCAGGCTTCAATATAAACAGCCTTGATAAATGGCCACATGATCAATAAATCCCCTGACATTAAAGGTATCTTGGTGGATAAAGAGGCCATATAGTCTCCATGAATGCTCAATAGCAAATCTATAGCACAGACAATAATGTTCACATTGGTGCAATAACAAACCACTGCTACTCTGCTATAGTCCCACTCAAGGATGACTCCAAAAGGCAAAGATGAAAGGTGAATACATTCATTTTGATCATTCACGTGAGTATAGACAAAAGCAGCTCAAGATTAGACTAAACATAGACTCATGGGCAGTAGCAGATGTTTCAGCTGATTGGTCACATACCTGGAAAGAGAAAGATGATAAGATTGGAGACAAGGAAGTCTGCAGAAAGTGGATTTGGATGTAGCTATGGGAGTAGACACAAACTGTAAGTATGATTGTGTTGTGAAGCATATGGAAAAGCTTTGACCATTTTGGAGATGCTAACAAACAGGTGGACAGGATGACTTGGCCAGTGGATGCCAGACGGCCTCTGAGCCACTCTGAATATTATGTAATAGGTCACAGCAAGGGTAGTCTTGGTGACAGAAATGAAGGCTATGCAGAGGTTCAAAAGCAAAAGCTCCTGCACCCAAAGGCTGATCGCTAGCACCATACTAAATGTCCAAGTTGCCAGCAACAGAGTGTAGTCGGCCAGGTCCCCAGAGGCCCTGGTCAACCAGTTCTCCCTACTCCTGCTGGTAGTTCTCAGATTACCCTGCCTGTAGTTCTATAGAATGTACTGTGAATGCAATGTCCTGAAATAAGCAGGAACTGTCTAGAACAGCCAAGACTATGTCCTCATTACTTATAGAACAGGATTTCTACAGTGCTTGTGCCCAGAAGTACCAGTTGTTCCCAGGGTGTAGACCTTCAGTGAGTGCTTCAGGTTCCCTCAGCTGCAGAGAAACCTGGAGCATGTGCAGTTGAGACTCCATCTTCACTGGGAAGCTCTCCTGAGCAGCTCATCGTGGAGCCTAGACTTCTCTTTATCCTTGCTGCCTGTCTGTGATTAACACATTTGCTGTCCTGACTGGTTGTGTAAATGTTCTCTCTCACTGGACTCGTGCAAGTAGCAGAGAACCTTTGCACAGAGGTCAACACCAAGCCCCTGACATAGTACAATCCCTTGAGAAGGCCAACCAGCCACTTGGTGGTTAAATTACCACATCACAACTCTTCTACCATGGGAAGAACAATAATTCATCCTAACTGGGATTGACATATATTCTAGGTATGGGATTGCCTTTCTTGCCATCACAGCCTTAGACAACATCACTATACAAGAGCTCAAAGATTATTTGATTGGCTAACATGGGATCTTATATTAACATTGCTTTGGAACAAAGAATCATTTCATAGTAAAAAGGTGTGGTAGTGAACATGTAGCCCTGGGATCCACTGATTCAACCATATGCTACACATCCCCAGAACTTCTGATTTTAAAAAGCAGTGAAATGGCCCGGCGTGGTGGCGCACGCTTGTAATCCCAGCATTCGGGAGGCTGAGACCGGAGGATCCGGGTTCACGGCCAGCCTCAGCTACCTAGTGAGGCACTCCGCAACTTAGTGAGACTCGGTTTCAAAATAAAGAATAAAAAATAGGGCTGGGGGTGTAGCTCGGAGGTAGAATGCCCCTGAGTTCATTCCCCAGTACCGCAAAAAGAAAAAAAAAGCAGTGAAATGAACTCAAAGGCATAACTTAAAAGATGGAGCTCTACCCTTCAGGTGGTATGTAACTTAAACCAACAGCCAATTTATGGTGCTATCCACCATAATTAAATACACAACTCCTAGAAATATAAGGTGGAAATAAGAGTGGATGCATTTACTATCAGTTGCAGTAATCTCTTTGGGAATTTGTGCTTCCCATTCCTGCTACTTTAGGCTCTATGGATCTAGAGGTTTTGGTTTCCCCCAGGGGACATGGTCAAAGCCCCATTAAACTTCAGTCTTAATGGCTACCACTGGGTAACTTTAGGATCCTCATGTCAGTAGACCAGGCCTGAAAAGAAGCTCTCATACTAGCAGGAGTAAATGATCCTGATTACAATGAGGTAGGTTTGCTACTACACAATGAAAGTAGAAAGGAATATATTTTGTACTTAGATGATTCACTAGGTTAATCCTTTGGTATTGTCATATTCAGTTTTAACTATATATCATAAAGTAAGATAACTTCACCCCAATCAAAGCAAGTTAACCATACACTAAGACCCTTCAGAGAAGATAATCTTGCTCATCACACTAAGTAACCCATCTGAAATAATAAAGTGGTGATTGAAGGGAAATAAAGTTTGTACTGGGGAGGAGAGAAGGGGGTTTATGATTATTATGACCCTACCCCTCTACCATTCCTCTGTGAGTGTTCCCAAAATTGTGACAAAATAGGGTCTTGGAGAAGAGAAGTTGTGCTTGGTTAGATAAGTTTAATGTGAAAAGTACACAGATCTCATCAGGGCAAGGGATGTATTGTGGTGTATACTGTTGGTACCCTACTGGATTTCCTTTCACATGTTCCTGCACCTATCTTCCAGCTACAGTTAGTGTTGATTTCTAAGAACTCACAGTTATGCCCTCCTCCAAAGAATTTCTCCCAAATGCAGGGAGCCTCCTCATCCCTAACCCCCTTGGAGGTGGCGTGAAGCCAAACACTGATTGATAGGGGCATAGAAAAGACCAATCCCATTGTCTCAAGGGAGGATGACATCATGATGCCACTTAGACTCCAACTTCCCATGGTATCTGATTAAGGTTATATTTTAGGTAAAACCACATATTTGCTTTTGGTTTTTATCCTATACTATTCATCTTTCCTTTCTTCCTTATAGTTTTCTCTTGAGAGCTGACCAGCAATAATCACTTGCTCAGGTATCCCTGTCTAGTCTCTGTCCTTAGGAAATCGGACCTAAGACAACCAGATAAAATTTTCTCTATGGCATGGAAAATTATGTTCTGTTCCCAACTTTATATTCCCTCCAGTAAGAGTATTATATGTTCTTACCCACATTCATGTGTCCTGGCCACACATCACTTTGGAGGAGCATCTGTCCTCATATCATTAACTTTGGGCTTGGCAGGGTGATGGGTGACATGCTTTGGCCAATGGATATGAACAGATGTGTCATTTGCAATATCTGAGCAAAAGCTTTAAATGTGAACATGAGAGCCAGCTCGGGCTCCATGAGCACAGCATACCCTAAATAGGGCTCCTCCTTTAGTCTACACTCAGAAAGAGAACACACCTAGAAGACACCTGGAACAGAGCCACGATGTATATGTATTGTATATGTATATGTATATGTATATGTGTAGATACATACATATATATGACACACATATATATGTGGATTGATATAGATTTAGATATAGATATAGAATACATAGGTACATACACACACACACATACACTACTGAGGTTTTGGAGGGTTGTCACTATAGCAAAAGCTAACTAATACAGATGTTCAGATAAGTTTAAAAATTTTAATGTGATTCTTTTACTATGAAATTATCAAATCCTGTAATAGGCTCAGGTGTGTTGTGACTCTTTAAGAGATGGTATTACAACTTATTTGACCAGAGACATTAAAAAAAAAAAAAACCTTCATGAGATTGATATTTTATGCACAGCGATTCTGCATAGTTTGTTATTCAAATTATTTGGTGCATGCATATGGGAATATGTGAATAGTTCCTTAGTACAACTTTAAATAACCTTAGGATGTATCCAGAGACCCAATGCACGATTCTGATGGCTGCATCCTAGGTGAAAAATGAGGAAAGTATTGATCTAGTAACAAGCAGAAATTTGCCAATGGAATGGCCAAACCACTAACTCAAACAGCGCAGGAGCAGTCAGTACTTGATATGTCAGCAGCCCACTCCTCCTCCCCCTACCGTAGCAGAATTTATGAAGGCAAGACATCAAGAAAAATGACTTTGGATTGCTCATTGTGGTGCATGCTTGTAATCCCAGTACTTGGGAGGCTAAGACAGGAGGATCATGGGTTTGAGGCCAGTCTTAGCAATTTAGCAAGACCCTCAACAACTTAGACACTTATTTCAAAATAAAAAGTAAAAAGGGCTAGGAGATAAAGCATGCCTCTGGGTTCAATCCTCAGTAACAAGGGAAAAAAAGAAAAGAAATACAACTTTAGAGAAACAAATAGAACAATGTATAGAGAAGGAAAGAGAGTCAATAATGAAACTGGTCCCATTTAAACAGCCTGAGTCAACACCACAAGGTAAAAAACTTATTCTAAGTATATTCACCACTACAAACAAGTCCGTATGATTTGTGCAGCATTCCAAAAGATAGAGGGCAATAAACAATCACTTCAGGTACATTATATTATTGTCAGGATCATGAGCTTCCATGAGTCAAAGCTGGGCACAGTAGGATTTGACAATACACAATAAGCTTTGTCCCTTCAATCCATCTGCCTTCAAAATTCTATCACTGCATCGACAGCAAGGCTCCAACCATCATGGTAGGTAAATTCCCTTCAATCAGTAGGCAAATTACAAAGGGAATAAATCCAACATTAGCATTAGTTCCAAAGGAAAGACATTCATTTTTCAATAGCTTGTGTTTCCTGCCTCAGGCTTCTGTTGCTCAAACTCTTCAGAAACAATGTGTACTCTGTTTCCTTGAAGACAGCACTTTCACGGTGCTTCAAAACCCTGCTTTTGGGACACCCTGACTCACGCTTGGAAAGGCCAGTTGCTTCCTCTCTAGTCTCACTGTTGCCCAGGTGCAGACTTTTCCTCTCATGCTCAGACAACTGCAATAGCCTCTTAATTAGTCTCCTAACCTAACTTGCTTGTCATTGAATGCTCTCCTTGACACCTTTCCTGACATTTCCTGTTCAGAAACCACCAGCAATATAGTGTGTCTACTATAGAAAGCCCATGCATCTTGGTAATTACTAGAGAGCCATGCAAGAGGACCCATGATGTAGTGAGAGGATTATGAGCTCTAGAATCAGACCTAATCTCAGGAAGCCATTTTCCTGCTGAGTCTTCTTGGGAAAGTGACCGCACCTCTATTGACTTGGAGACCTCATCTGAAAATGACAATAAGCTTTGATGTTGTAGGACTTTGTGTGCATCTTATGAGAATGTATATAGGGTGCTTGACACCATGCCTAATATAGACACTCTTTAAGAGGAAGCTATTTAATATATAATATGCCTCTCTCTTACTTTTTTTTTTTTTTTTCCGGTGGTACTGGGGATTGAACCCAGGGGCATTCTACTTCTGAGCCACACCTCCAGCCCTATTTTATTTTTTAGTTTGAAACAGAGTCTCACTAAATTGCTGAGGTGCTAAGTTACTGAGGATGGCCTGAAACCTATGATCCTTCTGTCTCAGCCTTCCAACTACAGGCATGGTGGCACACGCCTGGCTTCTCTTGCCTTTTTCTATCTTGTCCATCACTTCCCTACATGAATCCAACTTTCCATGTACTTAGGGCTACCCACAGAACACAGAATGTTCTGAGCTCAAAACAATTTCATCTAATCCAAAGATAAGTCGTTCTCTCCATTTCAACTTCTCCAGTTGATGGTGGCCACTTGGACTCTGATTCAGAACCATCACAACAGATTTTTTTTATGCCATAATTGACTGATCCATGTTAGGGGAGAAGGGAGTGGTAGTAAATGAGGCAAATATAGCTCACACTTGATGCAGACATCCATCTCCACACACCCAGACATATCACCACTTGTTTAGAATAGACATTTGGGAACCATGCCCTGAAATTATATTTGCATAAAACTTCCTTGATTTTGCTTAGATCACAAGGATGATTTTATATAACTTAAAAATGATTGTGCTGATGGTGAAGGGGGTTTGATCCTACCACTACCCTTAGGAGTTGGTATACTATGCAGCAATGAGATGCAATGGATTAAGTGTATATATACAGCAATACAATTTATCATAAACAGTGTTTAATGAACAAAAGAAACAAAATGAGACATAGACATATAACACAGTATCTTTCACAAAAATAAAAATGCATGCACAAAAATAACAAGAAACCATTATACACCCATTATAATGGCTTGATTAAAAAACAAAAACAAAGGCCAATATCAAATGCTGGTAAAAATACAGACCATTGGAAACTCCATTCATTGCCATTAGGAATTCAAAACAATATAACCACTTTGGAAAACTTCGGAAGTTTCTTTTTTATTGACAAATAGAAATTGTGTATGTTTATGGTGTACAACATAATGTTGTAATACATGTATAAATTATAGAATGACTAATTCAAGCCAATTAATATATCCATTATCTCACATATTGATCTTTCTGGTGGTAAGAACATTTAAAATCCAGTCTCTTGTCAATTTCAAAGTATATGCCACATTACTAACATAATTACCTATGTTATTATTAACTATAATACTTATGTTGTACAATAGACCTGAACTTTTTCCTCTTATCTAATTGAAATTTTAGATTCTTCAACCAATATCTTCCCAACTCACCTCCACCTCCCAGTCCCTGGTAACCACCATTCTCCTTTCTGAGTTTGATCTTTTTAGATCCCACAAATAAGTGATGCTGTGTGGTATTTGCCTTTCTTATTTCGCTTACCATATGGCCCTCTAGGTTCATCCACATTGTTACAAATTACATGATATGGAGAAAATACTTTTAAGAGACCGAATGTTGTCCCATTGTGAATACATACCACATTTTCTATTCACCCACTACTGATGGATGCTTAGGTTGGCTCAATATCTTGGTTATATAAAAAATACTGCAATGAACATGGGGTTGCATACTGATTTGATTTCCTATGGATATATACCCAGAAATGGATGATAATGTGGTTTTATGCTAAATTTTTTTGAAGAACCTACATGCTGTTTTCCATGTTGACAACACTAATTTTCATTCCGGACAGTCTGCAATGGTTCTCTTTTCTCTATATTCTTTCAACACTTGCTATCACTTGTCTTTTTTATAAAAGACATCCTGATAGGTGTGAGGTCATATTTCATTGTGGTTTTAATTTCCATTTCCCAGATAATTAGTGATATTGAGCATATTTTGTATACCTGTTGTCCCCTTCTATGTCTCCTTTTTAGAAATGTCTTTTCAGATCCTTTGTCCATTTTTAAATCAAGCTGTTTGATTTTTTTGTTGTTGTAATGGTTTGGATCAGAATAGATACTCCATAAATTTAATATGAAGATTCAAGTCTATTTAATTCTAGAAACTCCTGATAAATACCTGTCATGAGCCAGACCCTATCTTCAGTCTTAAAAACACCAGAGGATCCCTTAAAGGTTTGAAATAAGGAACTTAGAAGATCAGATTTGCACTTTGAGAAGTGCACTGTGGGGACTAGATTCAGGTGGGAGAAGAGGAAAAACAACGAGACAGGGAAATGTCAAGTTCTGCTAACAAGTCCTGCTAAAATATAAGAATGGCCTGGATCAGGGTGCTGCTGATGAAGGAAAAAGGAAGTAAATCATTTTGCAATATTTTTAGGAGGAAGAAAAATCCAAATTTGGTTAAAAGAGGTATGAACAATGTGTACATAGGTGTACATGCATGTGTACATAGGTGTTCATGCATCTGTGACGTATAGTTAGGGGGTAAGATGGAATGCACGCCATTAGATGTCGCAAAGGAGCAAGCCTTATTCCTAGGACTCATTGGGAATCGGGGTTTTCCATGAATCCTCTTCATAAATTTGTACTGGAGAAAAACAAGAGACTGACAAGAAGATGCATGTCTGAGGTAAAAGGAAAAACATGTTTGGTCCTAATAGGGCTGAGAGGTAGAAGGAGGAGGAACAGTTCTGGAGCAATCTGCCCTGAGGTAAGGGCTGTTTTGTGAGGCTGCCAGCATCTGCTGGGAGATGTTAATGGAGGTTATCAGCTGCTGTGGGAGCAAAGGCAGGAATAAGTTGGCAGCTGAGGAACCCCTGTGAGGCCAAAACGTGTGTGTGTGTGTGTGTGTGTGTGTGTGTGTGTGTGTGTCCAGAAGAAATACCAGGTTTACTGTCTGTAGACATCCTCAAAGAACAAAAGATCTTGGCAGTGCAGCCTCTGGATACTTATACAAGACAGGCACATTTAATGGAGGTTTACCACTTCTCAATGGGGGCCATTTACATAAAACCCTTTTATTCTTTCATCTCCAGCAGAAAGAGCACTCTTTTACCCCACAGGGGATAAAAGAGTTTTGAGCAGAGAAGGGACAAAGGGGGACAGACATTTTATAACAATCTATTCTCCAGAGAACCGATCCAGTCTCAGGAGAGATATCTGTCCCTTTTAAAGGCCCTACCTCACAACGCCACTCTATTGACAACAAAATTACATGAGTTTTAGCAGGGACATAACACATCTAGATCATAGCAGAGACCACTGTTGGGCGGGGAGGGGTGGGGAGTAAGCAGTCAACCTGATGTCCTCATGAACTAGAAAATAATCCCAACTTCTTCTAGAGATCTTGGCACCAAACACAGTAAGAGCATTAACTCCACATTTAAGTAGACTGGACCAAGCCCCAGCTGTCCGCTGAGCGTGGCCCCAAGATTGAATACCTCTGCCTTATTTCTTCATCTGTAACATGGGAATAGTAACTGCGAAGAGGCACTTCTAAACCCCCAATTTACAGGTAGAGAAAGCTGAGACACCAATAGTTAAGTGGTTTTCTTAAATGAAGCAACTTGTAAATAGCAGAGTTTAAATTTGAATCCAGGAGGTCTGTTCTCTTCCTGCTCATAACCATGATGCCACACTGCCTGCAATACGTACACAGAATTTTTCATTAATCCTCTGCTAATGGAAGCTTAGATATGTTACTTAATTCCCTGAACCTCAGTTGCCTCAAGAGGAAAATAGGATTTTGTTTTGTTTTATTGCAGATTCATGTGGACATTCTGGGAAATAACTGAGAAATGCAAGTAATGGGATTAACAGAGTACCTGGGCAGTCATGGCCACAGTAATTGAGTCTGTTGTCATCGCAGTGGTGATACTGAACATGCTGTTATCACACCCATGGTGCTCATAATTACTTGTTTTAATGTTTGTGATTTCCTTGAACTACACGTTCCATGAGGATAGAAACTGTCTCTTTTTTATTTGCATTTGGCAAGTTAACACCTATAAAATGTACTCAGGAACATATCCCTCTTTCCATGTTGTTCATGGATGAATCAATAAATGGCTTGAATCCCCTCTCTCCAGGAGTGCTGTACGGATTGAATAAGATAATGTACGTAAAGCAGCAAGTATGATGTTTGGCTTGAGCATCCCTCCCAATTAATGTTAATTCTTTCCCTTTTGCAATAGAACACATTATTTGAGGCAAACACTCTGGAATCACATCTCCTAGAAAGGAGAAAACAGGATGCCCAGACTCCTCCTAGGAACACAAACATGCCTGCCGGAACCCGTGGTACATGTGATCTGAGCACGTGAGCTGCTGAGGAGCCCAAGCTGAAATCCACCTCGGTGGGCAGCACAGCCGTGCATCACAGAGAGCGGCGCTGTGGGCAGATTTGGAAATCTCAAGAGCAGAAAAGGGAAGGCACTCAATGTACTGATTGATTAAAGCCACTAATTAGGTACACTCACTGGCAGCTCTGGCATACTGGGTAACAGGGAAGACTTTGGCAGAGATGAGCAAAACCACAGCCAATCCATCTGTAAGTCAATGTGCTGTGTATAGAAAAGGATGTTTCACCTGGGTACATCTGGAAATGAACTGCTCACATTCTGAAACTCTATGTAGAAACATTAATGGACAGGTGGTCAGAAAAAAAAAAAAAAAGCCCTCTTCTTGCCTTCTCCCCTGAAACCATGCAGAAAATAGCTACAGTGAAGGCAAAGGACAATGGGAAAAACACAGGCTTGGGCATCAAAGGGACTTCCCCACCAGTCTTGATTCTACTGGCTGTCAACTGATGCTTCAGAGCTTCCAGTTCTTCATCTGAAAAACAGAAAATAGCCACTTGGCACAAGTATGGGAAGCTTAAATAAATAATCTGTGTAAAGAGGCTGGCAAATAATAGATCCCTACCATCGCCAGCACTACCACCTAAACCGAGGTGACTTGATCAGATGGCCCATAGCAGCTCGCATCAGCACGCTCCTATCTCCCTTCTTCTTAAGTGGCTCTGGGAGTTGTACTATTGTATGGTGCTATGAGTCACTGTCTATTAAGATAACTCATCCAGGGCTTAGAGGAGAAGTGGCAAATAAGGACTCAGACATGGAAGGGACCTGGATCATCCTCAAAGAAGATAAGCCACTCCATACATAAATAACAGAGCACTGACTGAATTAGAAAGGAAGAAGGAGGAGGGGCTGACATGAACCCAGGAAGTTGGGAGAGGGAATCTGGGATAGAAAATGAGGGAATGAGAAGAGTGTGAGAGAGCAGGAGGTTGGCAATAGCTCAATGTGAGGGAGATGAAACTGAATCTTGGAACATCATACAATTCAGAGATTTTCCCCCACAGGCTGCCCACCAGACTGAATAATAAAAAACTGAATAATAAAAAAACTGACTGAATAATAAAAAACCAACCCATGGCACAGGTAGCAGCCCATGAGAAGGAAGGTAATGCATGAGTGGCATTCCTGAATACTCTCAGGAAGGGGAGCAGCAGATACTGGAGCTGGTGGAAGGTGAGCCTGGGCCACACACCTATGTGATAGGCACCTTGGACACGATGGCTTTCCACCTCACTCAGAGCCCTTGGGTGGGACAGAAAACCTGGGCCCCTGGTGAAACTGGACCAGAGCATCTTTCTACTAGCCTTTTCAACCCTTGAAATGATTCTCAGGTCTCAAGGAACCTGAAAATTATATCTGTAGCTCCTGGAATATTAGCATAATTAGTAACATATAAACCTCATTATCCAATAATTTGTCAATTCTTTTTGGGCAGAGAATATTTTCTTTGACTCTGTTGCTATTATTGTTGTTGTTTAACTCTGTTTATTTTTGCCTACCAATTAGAGTAATCTTTTTCAGTGGTTCCCTCCTCATCATCATGAATATCAAATCTAATACAGGATAATAGTGTAAAAATTTTAGGGCTGGGTATGGTGGCGCATACCCATAATCCCAGTACTTGGGAGACTGAGACAGAAGGATTGCAGGTTCAGGCCAGCCTCAGCAACTTAGTGAGACCCTAATTCAAAATAAAAGATAAGAAGGCTTGAGGTGTTACTTGAAGATAGAATGCCCCTGGGGTTCAATTCCTAGTACCAAAAAAGAAAGAAAAGAAATCTCAGAAGTTTCTCACCTCCCCCCCCCCCCCCCCGCTTTTTGGAATTTTCTATGTAATTTTTAAAAATTTATTCAAGAAGAAATAAAAATCTTAAAACAAATTTCCACTATACAAAATATTGGTGGTATGTTGAAGAATGGGCATACTTTTCTTACATAAAACTAAAAATTATGTTTTAGCCAAACTTTATAGAAAAGAAGCAATTACATTTAACTTACATTTTGAAATTAATCTTTCTTTCTTATGAATTTTAAAAACTCATGAGGAAAACATATTACATTTCTGTTAAATATTAGCCTCAAGACAAAATGGAATTTAACTTTTCTAAAGGTAGGTTTGATATATTTAAGTTAAATAAAGGCTTTAAATTATACTAATGGTTGTTACAGCATGAAAATGTATTGATATTGATACTATTGAGTAGTAAAGCTACTGAAATCATAAACCAAAGCAAGGAAATAAAAAAATATAGCCTAAGGCAATGTGAGACTGAAAACAAATATTTTCTCACTAATATAATTGGGTTTAACGATAGACTTAGTGGTTTCAAAATAATAATAGGTATATTTTGATTTCTTAATTTATTATAGTCTCATGTGTGGATTAAAGATGTTATTTGTGAAATAAAATTTACATTTTTAGTGTGATATCTATGCTTTTTTCCTTTTTTATTTTCCAGCATGAACTCAATTCTTGGTCAAATCCAAGATAAACACACACAAGATTTTATATCCAGCTGAAGTGACACAGTTTCTGCCCTTGCTTTTGCTGCATGTTAAATAAAGAAAAGTTTGGTCTCATATATAGAAGTTGAAAACTCCACACAATGCCCTTGCTTTCCCATGCAAGGAAGGAAACTTCACACAGCCAGAACTTGTAAGGCACAGAACGGTAAACCTCATCTTGAGCACAGTCTGACTGCATTCACTAAATACTTCCTCTTCTCTCAAAGTCAAGTTCTCAAGCTGAGCAGTAGATTGAGAAAAAGGGTCCTTGACTCCATCATACAGGTGTATTGAAAGGGAAGAAAAACACTGCTAAGCATGGTCCTCAGGTCTTCTGAGTGGCTTACAAGAAGACCTAAGGCTTGTCAATATCCATCCTCTCTCTCAGGCTCAAGTAGCAACAAAACTATGTTAAGGTCTCCTTTTGCAACATGACTTTCTCCAAGGATCTTGCCACTAAAAGTCAAAACATTCTTTCCAAGGCCTGGAAGAGACTTATTCCTCTGGTCCATGTAATGACAAATATCTTCTGGATGAGCCGATCTCCATAGCCATGTCTCACCTTCAAAGGCCTCAGCAAATCCATATAGCTATTTTCCTAAACATACCCCTATAGTTAAACTTTATTCCCCAATATCTGTTGTGAATTCTCCTTCAGCTAAGCTATCAAATTTCTTTACATAGCAGGAGATTTTATGTGATCTTGCTTGACATTCCTGTGTTATAAACATTCTCGAGTAAATTGGTATTGATCTTTTAAGTTAACTATTTTTGTAGCATCATCAGGATTCACATTCTCTCCACAAGGTTTTTGCCACAAGCACCTTCCTGGTAAAAAAATAAGTAGTATATTATGATAATAGCAGAATTAAAAAAAAAAACAGAGGTTAAACATCTCACCAATGACCTCTATCAGTAGATGCCAATACTGTTTCTCCAAGGTAGATTTTATGATTCTAAAAGTAAAGATGAAACATTCACTATAGATGGTTTGGCCTTGTTTCTGTCAAGTTTTTTTATAGCAGAAAAAGTTTTCTTTAATTTCTTCATTATTTACCAATCTTACAAATACAACATCATGGCGTTTATCAGTGAAATCTGTTGACTCACCAGACGGGAAAGAGAAGTTGTGGTTTAGCTTATTACACAAACCTCTTCATCATCAGGTGTCATGTCATCCATATTGATTAATCACGCCCCCTGAAAGTAGAACCTTTTCAGTTTCTCCTCCTACATCTTATCATTCTAATATTGTTAGTATTCTTAGGTTTTCAACACTATGAGACTTCTCTTTGGTGGGAGTGAGGGCAATAAGTTATACTCCCAATGAATGGATGCTGATTAATGTGACACTTCGGCTTAAGATTTACCCTATTTGAGATTTCAATAGCCATTCAAAATCAGCAGCACCTTTCCTTGTGATTATAGATTACAAGGAAATTAAGACCACTTGGTTGTGATCTGTAGTTAAAAGTCACATTTTACTAAAGCTACTGCTACATTTGTGAGTGGTTGGTCACAGACACTCCACAGTGAGAGAATCCTACCAGATAATGAGTAGCTTTCACTATTAGGAGGGACTTCTATCCTGTGCTATGTGTCGTTGTACACTGAAATAACATAGAAGATTATAATTTTTATTACTAATTTTATCAGGATGGTCTTCATGCACAGGACTAGAAAGGTTCATATACAAAAACAAACATGAAGTCAGGCATGGTGGTGCATGCCTGTAATCCCAATACTTGGGAGGCTGAGTCAGGAGGATCGCAGACTCAAGATCAGCTTCAGCAACTTAGCAAGACTTTCAGCAACCTAAGGTGATGCTGTTAAAAAAATTAAAAAGAAAAAGACTAGGAGATAGCTCAGAGATAGAATGCCCCTGGGTTCAATCCTCAGTACCACAAAAACAAAGAAAGAAAAACATGGAAGAATTGCTGGTGGAAACACTAAAAAAGAAAACTTTCAAGAGGAACTACCTACCAGACATTTAAATAGTCTATAAAGTCAACATAAGAAAGCAATATAGTACTAACATAAGAATCAACAGGCAAAACCATAGAATAGAATTGGAAAGCCAAAAATACATTCAAGTACATAAGCGAATTGAGTAAGTTGATCCTCCATGTCCATTAGTTCTGCCATTTTAATTCAACCAACTGTGGATAGAAAATACTTTAAAAAATTGTGTCTGTACTTAACATATATAGACATTTTTTGTCCTTATTCCCTAAATAATACAGCATAACAACTATTACATTAGCATTTACACTGCATTAGGTATTATAAGCAATCTAAAGATGATCAAAAGGATTCTGTGGAGGATGTGTATGGGTTCTATGCCAGTGCTACACCATTTTATATAAGGGACTGGAACCAGTTCCCTGTGGTTAATAAGGGATAACTGCATATGATAAAGGTGGCCTCTCACATCACTGGTACAAACATAGACTTTATAGTAAATAATTTTGGGCAACTAACTAGTCAAGCAGTTGGCCTTACAGAATCAAGGTCAGAAGACCTCCACTGTTCTTGGAAGAGATCTCTGCTGGCTGGTGCTGAGATGGATGTGAGGGCTACTGTTCTGGTCAGTATTCTTACAGCCACAATCTAAAGACTGGACCACATAACTTAGAGGAAGGAAGATTTATTTGCTCACAATTTTCCCTAGAGGTATTGGGGTCAGTCCATGTGAGGCTGGTGTCTGGATCTCAGGGCATGGTTGTGGGAAGTGGAGAGGGGGAGCACATGAGCTGTACTTAAGATTGCTTATAATACCTAATGCAATGTAAATGCAAATGTAATAGTTGTTACGCTGTGGTATTTAGGGAATAAGGACAAAAAATGTCTATATATGTTAAATACAGCTCATGTGCTCCTGACACCATGTAGGCTGGAAGCAAGAGAGAGAGAGCAGGTGAGGGGAGGAGGAACCATATGCAATCCCCAAGGCCACAGTCCCAGGGACTCACCTTCTCCAGCCACACCCGAGGGGCCTGAGTCACCACTCAGATAAATCCATGACAATGCATTTATGCACTGCTGAGATTACAACCAAGCACCACTTCCAACATTGCCACCCTGTTTCCATGAGGGCTGGGGGCCACCCCAAATACAAACCAGTACAGCTACTGAGGTCAGTACCACCCAGTGCCAAAGGACGCTGGAGGTGGAAGCTAAATGCTAGTGTGATCCCAACAAGAACAGCAAGAAATAGGAAAATGTCCTTTTCTCTCCCTTTTTCCTTCCATTCTCCCTCTAGGAAGCCAGCTGGTAAAGGAGCAAATGTAATTTGCAAAGCTCCAACCCGAACGTTGTGGTACAGAGTATAGGAAGATATTTTGGGAGCTGGAATTAATGGCTGGCATAAATGTAAAACATGGAGTTTACTCAGTTAGCACACACTATCCTATAACCAGACTGAGAGGGAGGAACAAGAGCAAATGAAGAATGTTAAATCCTCGCCTTTCTCAGTAGTAAGTCAAAACAATGTGGATAGTGATAGGTCAAAAACAGCAGTACGCAGCATTTGGAAGGCTGAGACCAGAGGATCCAGGTTCATGGCCAGCCTCAGCTACCTACTGAGGCACTCTGCAACTTAGTGAGACCCTGCTTCAAATGTAAAGAATAAAAAATAGGGCTGGGGGTGTAGCTTGGAGGTAGAATGCCCCTGAGTTCAATCCCCAGTACCACAAAAAAAAAAACCAACAAAAAAACCCCACAGCAGTACAAACATAATATGTGGGGAAAACAATATGCAGCAGCTAATTAGGGAAAGGGACTCTGGCCCAGAAGAGGGGACAAGGGGTTGTCTTTGATTCATTAAGAGATTTAAGCTACTTTGCTTTTTAAATTATAGGTATGTATTTGATCTACATTTTTAAAAAGTTAATATTTTAAAGGAGCATACCAGTAAAGAGGAAAAGATTATAGCTCTAGGGTGGTATTTGTAGCTTAGAAAGATAAATTCAGTATTATAAAGTCATTTTATCTTTGGAAAGTGAAAGGGAAAAACTGTTGTTTTGATAATACAAATTCCTGAAAGCAAAAATGGTGTGTCATTGTGGAATATGTATTTAGCCTTTATCTGTATTCCTGACATAAACAGAGCACCTGTAAGTCTTGAAATCTCCAGAGCAATGGGTGTGCTCCATATGCTAACGAGATGACTAGTGGATGCGGACCCCTAGCTTCAGGATGGGGCCCATCAGAAGAAAGCCTTTCAGCTCCATTCCCCAACCTCCACATTCTTCTCAGCTGTCTAGAGGCTCATTTGAACTTATTCTTTTCGGATGTTAATTGGAAGCTTCATTGCATAGGTACAAGCTTAGTTCTAAAGGACTAAGTTTGGGTGAGCTTCCAGGGGCTGAACATGTGGAGGTTTCCTGAAGGTGATGCATCCCTACCTACATCCTTTGTCGTACGCATCGTTTCTATCTGGCTGGTCATCTCCATCCTTTGTAATGCCCTCCATAACCAATGAATAAACATAATAAATAGTTTCTGTTCCTTCTCTAAGCCACTCTAGCAAATTAATCAAATCTCAAGAAGAAGTCAAGGAAATGCCAATTTACAGCTAGTGGGTCAGAAATACAAGTGACAATCTACTACTTACAGCTGACATCTGAAATGGGGGGCGGTCCTGTGGGATAAAGCCCTTACTTAACCTTTGGGATCAATTCAATCAACAGGTTCAGAGAGGTTCCCAAAGTTATTTGTGCTCACCTCTCCCTCTTCTGAAAACAAAATACTTAAGAGTTTCCTTGGAAATCTATCTTCTTTAAGCAAATAAACAGAAAGATCCAGGTACAACTTTATGTTCTTTTATATATATATATTTAATTCTATTACTCTTTGCCCCCAGGAACCTATCATGGTATATAGTTTCTGGGTTCAGTTGACTTAGAGAGCACCCAGCTGGTATCTACTAAAGAACTGACTGATTGGTTGGCATATGGGGGGAAAAACCCATGAATCTGATATCATAAGTATTGGACTGAATGGCTATGTGAGAAGAGAGTAGGAAAAACCCCAACTCCAACCCCAGATGCATCTCTAGGAAATGAAAAATCCTTTTCATTGTCAAATTGTGTAAGAGACAGATAAAAAATTTAAACTGTGGGCTCCATGAGATCAGATTGGGTATCTGTCTTGTTCATTAACTAAATCCATATTTTATGAACTACTAGAATAGAGAAAGATTGAACAGAAGAGCTCACAATAGGAAGTGCAGCCAGGCACACCTGCATTAATCACAAAGAATCCTGAGGGCCCAGTAAATAAAAATAATATCTATCTGGTGCCCATGTTACTTGAGTGGCTGGTTTCAGACAGGTGACCAGATAATGACAGTGCCATGTCATTAGGGATATTCAATAATAGAAACTAAAAAAGATGAACCACAGAAGATGAAGACTATGACTGTGCTTGGAAGTAGCTGAAGGTGACCTTGAACATTGAAGGATCATGGTCCTTCTGAGTCTTGAAGGAAGACTGAGGGTTTACTAGGTAAAGGAAACAGAAGGATGAGAGTGAAAGGAGACATAGAATTGGCCTTGACATGGCAAAGGGAGAGTCAAGTGTCCTTGGTGATGAACTAGAATATGAAAAAGTGGGTGATGGGCCATGAGACTGGGGGATGTGTAAGTCCATTCGATAAGTTCTGGACATTATATAGAACATAAGTATAAGGTCATTGTATCTTATCATTTAGGAACTGGGAGCAAACCGGGACAGGAAAATGCCCTAGACATGATTTTTAATGAATATCATTCTAGTCACATGGTAGAAGAGGTATCTACAGCAAAAGAGAATGGACACGAGGCACCAGAAATAACAATAAGAGAAAAAAATAGGGGGAAGGAGCCAAGATGGCATCTGAGTGAAATACATCGCCTTAGGCACTGAGAGCTCGAATATCAAATCTGCCATAAAAGCAGCTTCTTAATGGAAAGGGAGGAAAAAAGCAACAAAAAAGTGAAATTTGAAATACAACCAAAGAGACTGGGGTCATTAGAGAGCCGACCAGGGAGAGCAAATGAGCCCGGCCACATGGCAGCTTGGCGCCAGACCATGAGCCGCAGCGACCAGCCAGATGCCGGGGTCTGCTAACACCACTGTGGATCCAGCGACAAGATGTGGAGGAAGCAACTCCAGAACTCCATGTCCTACCCAGGCAGCGGATCCCTCACCTTCCCCAGCAACCAGAATGCGTGGGACGACCAGATGAGCAGCGTAAGCCCCCGCCAGACCACCCCAGTTCACCTCTCTTGCCAGAGCCAGAACAGCGAGTGACTGCACTGCAGAGCTTGAATTAAAACTGCCGCAAACACAGCTTCTTGACAGAAAGAAAGAGGAACAAAGTGGTAGAAGAGAGAACAAGGCAATGAGAGCAGCTGAACAGAACCCAGGGACAACAAGGGAGCCGGCGCGCACCACGAACCGTGGCCACCATTTTGTGAGCCACCATTTTCCCAGGCAGGATTCAGCCAGCTACTCAGAGTTTCATCGACATCCTGTGCCCCCAGCGACCAGAGGTAGAGTAAGCAACTACGAAACTCCACACCATAATCAGGCAGCATTTACCCACAAGTTCAACAGCGAACAAGAACACCTGGGGCAACCATCTTAAGCCAGCACCGAGGTCACCCAGCTCACCCCTCACACCAGAGCCAGAGCAGCAGGGATCTGTAAGTTAGATTGCACCCCCGGGGTGCGGGGACCCTATACAAAGGACAGACTCAGTCACCCGCCCTTTCTAGCAATTAGATAGGAAGAGAAGTGCGGGAAGAACCCAGTGCACATAGGGCATTTGAAAATGCCCGGCATTTAGACTGCACTCCCACCACCAGTAAAGATGGGGTGAAAGATGCGGACAGGCCCTGTCGAGAGCTCAGACACAAGCTTGTGGCGAGAGGCATCAGCAGAACCCCTGACTGCATTGACAGAGCAAATAGAAATGCCAGAGACACACTCAAAAACTTAAGCTCTGTACTTATGAATTAGCAGGGTTTTTGTTTTTGTTTCTTGTTATTGTTTTTTTGGTTTTGGGGGTTTTTGTTTGTTTTTCATTTTGTGTGTGTGTGTGTGTGTTATGTTTTATCTGTTTTTACTCTGTTTTCATTTTGTTTTGCCTTGATTTATTTATGTTTGTCTGGATGATTGGTTGCTTTGTTTTTTCTTGCTTAGGTTGTTGAATCCCCTCCTTATCCCTTTTACAAGCTTCCCTCCCTCTTTCCCATCTATATTCCTCTCCTCAACACTTTTCCTCCTCTCTTTTCTTTTTCCTTTTTCTCCTGTCTCATATCAAGACTATCTCATACTACCACACTCAAAACTCTATATTGACTACCAGAATCTCCCGACATATCTACCATCCCTGATCTTTACAATATATCACCTCAACACACTAACCTCCTATTCCACTGGACCATACCCTCTACTTTACTCTATACTTGATTTCATCACTGTGACCTCTCACCCAACCTTCACCACTGAACACAATGTGTCCCTGTATATACCAGCAGATACCTCTAAACCCCCACTGCAGAGATTGGATGAGAAAACCTGTAAGAGCAGCAAAGATATAAATTTAAGAACAGGGGAACCATGGGAAGGAAAAATAGCAAAGAAACAATGAGCCACCAAAACCCCTCAATAACAGATCTCACTAACCCAGAATGGCAGAGATTGCCAGAAGAACAATTCAGATCTTTAATACTAGAAACAATACAGCATTTTCAGAAAGAATGTAGGGAAAGTTGGAAAGAAATAAAGGAACAAATAAACAAATGAACCAAAGAGAAGCGTTCAAGGAAGTGAAAGATGCAATAACTGAAGTGATGGCATCAGTACAAATTATAAACACTAGATTAGACCACATGGAAAATAGAATATCACTCTTAGAAGATGACCATTTCAGCCAGGCATGGTGGCGCACGCTTGTAATCCCAGCATTCGGGAGGCTGAGACCAGAGGATCTGGATTCACGGTCAGCCTCAGCTACCTAGTGAGGCACTCTGCAACTTAGTGAGACTCGGTATCAAAATAAAGAATAAAAAATAGGGCTGGGTGTGTAGCTCGGAGGTAGATCGCCCCTGAGTTCAATCCCTGGTACCGCAAAAAAAAAAAAAAAAAAAAAAAAAAAAAAAAAACAATACAAAAAAAAAAAAAAAAAAAAAAAAAAAAAAGAAAAAAAAAAAGATGACCATTCCAAAAATGAATCCATAGTACATAATTTAGAAAAAAAAATTCGACAGTATGAATTGGACATCGAAGAGATCTGGGCCAATTGTAAAAGAGCAAACCTAAGAATAATAGGCATAGAAGAGGGATCAGAAGTTGAAACTTATGGAATAAACAGTCTTTTCAAAGAAGTAATATCAGAGAATTTTCCAAACATAGAAAGAGAAGTTGACACACAGGTACAGGAAATATATAGAACTCCCTCAAGACAAGACCAAAGAAGAGGTTCACCACGCCACATAGTAATCAAGCTGACTAATGTAGAGGCTAAGGAGAGAATTCTAAAGGCAACAAAAGTAAAAGGCCAAGTGACATTTAGAGGCAAACCAATCAGAATCACTCCAGATCTCCCAAATCAAGTAATGAAAGTCAGGAGGGGCTGGAGCAACACATTCCAAACTCTGAAAGAAAATAACTTGCAGCCAAGATTCTCCTACCCAGCAAAACTCTCTCTCAAAATTGACAGAGATATAAAAACCTTCCATGACAAACAGAAACTGAAAGAATTTATGTCTTCCAAACCAGGACTAGAGAAAATACACAAAGAGATTAACTACAAAGAGGAACTTACAAGTAAACGTCAGAACCAGAGAAACAATAATTTCCAGGAAACAAACAACTAAGCAAAGAAGAATAAACACCACCAAAAACAGAAGTCAAAACTCAAAATGTTAGGAAAAATCATCTCTCAATAATCACACACAATGTGGCAATGGATCAAAACCCAGAACCCATCTATATGCTGCCTGCAAGAAACACACCTTACAAGCAAAGATTCCCACAAACTAAAGGTGAAGGGCTGGAGTAAGGTAATCCATGCCAATGGAACCCAAAGATAAGGAGTAGCAACCATGATATCAGATTAATTAGACTTCAAGCCTAAACTTATCAGAAGAGACAAAGCAGGTCGTTTTTTACTAGTAAAAGGAACAATACAGCAAGAGGAAATAACAATTATCAACATCTATGCCCCAAACAGAGGTACAGCCACTTTCATAAAACAAACTCTGTATAATATAAAGATACACATAGATCCCAATACACTATTACTGGGAGACTTCAATACTCCTCTCACATCTCTAGGCCAAACTTCTAAACAAAAGGTCAGTAAAGACGCCTCAGACCTAAAGAATTCCAAATGGACCTATTAGACACATATAGACTCTTTCACCCAACTACAGATGAATTCACATTTTTGTCAGCTACACATGGAACCTTCTCCAAAATAGACCACATTCTGGCCCACAAAGCGAGCACTGGCAAATTCAAAAAAATGTAACATAATTCCTTGCATCTTTTCAGACCACAATGGAGAGAAACTAGAAATCAACTCTAAGAAGATTCAGAGTAACCATGTAAACACATGGAAACTGAACACCACATTGCTGAATGAGGATTGGGTCATAGAAGAAGTAAGGGGAGAAATTAAAAAATTCCTAGAAACCAATGAAAACAGAGACACAACATATCAAAACCTCTGGGACACTTTGAAGGTAGTACTAAGATTAAAATGTATAGCACTGAGTGCCCACATAAGAAGAACAGAAAATCACCAAATAAATAACCTAATGACACAGCTCAAAGCACTCGAAAAACAAGAACAGTCCAACCCCAAAGCTAGTAGAAGACAAGAAATTATGAAAATCTGGGCAGAAATGAATGAGGTAGAGAATAAAAAGATCATACAGAAAATCAACAAAACCAAAAGCTGGTTTCTTGAAAAAAATAAACAAGATTGATAACCATTGGCTAACCTAACCAAAAGAATGAGAGAATCAACCCCAATTACCAAAGTAAGAGATGAAAAGGTGATATTACCACCAACAGTATGGAAATACAGAAGATCATCAGAAACTATTTTTAAAAACTATACTCCAACAAAATGGAAAATCTAGAAGACATTGTCAAATTTCTAGACACATATAACCTTCTTAAACGGAGTCAAGAAGATACAGAAAACTTAAACTGACCAATAGTAATCAAAGAGATAGAAACAGCAATAGTTTACCATCAAACAAAATTCCAGGGGCAGATGGTTTTTCAAGTGAATTTTATAAAGCATTTATAAAAGAGCTAATCCCAATACTCCTCAAATTAGTCCATGAAATAGAAAGAAACGGAACCCTCCCAAACACATTCTATGAAGCCAACATCACATTAATACCGAAGCCAAATAAAGGCAGCTTAAGAAAAGAAAACCATAGGCGTATATCATTGATGTACTTAGATGCAAACTGCTAAACAAGATACTAGCAATGCGCATTCAAAACCACATCAAGACAATTATACACCATGACCAAGTCACATTCATCCCAGGGATGCAAGGCTGATATGAAAAACAATACATGTAATTCACCACATAAATAGAAACAAAGACAGAAATCACATGATCATATCAATTGATGCTGAAAAAGCATTTGACAAGATCCAACACCCATTCATGCTAAAGTACTTCAGAGAATTAGAATAGAAGGAATATACCTCAGCATCATAAAGGCAATATACAATAGACCCACAGCCAACATGATATTAAATGGAGAAAAACTGCAAGAGTTCCCATTAAAAACAGAAACAAGACAAGGATGTCCATTATCACCTCTTCTGTTCAATATAGTACTTGAGACTCTAGCCAGAGCAATAAGGCAAGAGAAGGAAATCAAAGGGGTAAAAATAGGGAAAGAAGAACTAAAACTATCCCTTTTTGTGGATGACATGATACTATACTTAGAAGACCCAACAAAGTCAACCAAAAAACTTATAGAACTGATCAGCAAGTTCATCAAGGTATCTGGATACAAAATCAATCTTCAAAAATCAGAAGCATTCCTGTATGCCAACCATAAATCCACTGAAAAAGAAATCCAGAAAACAATTCCACTCACAATAGCACCCTGAAAAATAAAATACTTAGGGATAAACCTAACCAAAGAGATAAAAGACCTCTATAAGGAAAACTATAAAAAGTTTAAAAAAGAAATCAATGAAGCCCTTAGGAGATGGAAAGATCTACCATGCTCTTGTATAGGCAGAATAAATATCATCAAAATGGCCATCCTCCCAAAACTGATCTACAGATTCAATGCAATACCCATTAAATTACCAAGGGCACTCCTCAAGACATAGAAAAGTCAGTCCTTAAATTCATCTAGAACAACAAAAAGCCCAGAATAGCCAAAGTAGTTCTTAGCAACAAGAACCACGCAGGAGGCATCACAATACCTGACTTCAAACTCGACTACAAAATCACAGTAATAAAAACAGCATAGTATTGGCACAAAAACAGACACATAGACCAATGGAGCCGAATAAAAGACTCAGAAACAGACCCACGTGCTTACAGTCAATTGATTTTTGACAAAGGAGCCAAAAATATACACTGGAAAAAAGATGGTGTTGGCAAAACTGGTTAAACATATGCAGGAAAATGGAAATAAACCCCACTTTCTCACCCTGCACAAGAATCAACTTAAGGTGGATGAAAGACCTGGAAGTCAGGTCAGAGACCTTGCAGCTACTTGAAGAGGGCATAGGCCCAACACTTCAACACATAGGCACAGGTAAAAACTTTCTCAACATGACCCCAAAAGCACAAGCAACTCAAAGGAAGATCAATACATTGGATTGCATTAAACTGAAGAGCTTCTGTGCAGCAAAGGAAACTATCATGAACCTCAAGAGCCCACAGAGTGGGAGAAAATTTTTGCCAGCTACTCTTCTGATAGAGGTCTAATATCTAGGATATACAGAGAAATCAAAAAAATCACAGCTAAGAAAACAAATAACCCAATCAAAAAATGGGCAAAGGATGTAAATAGACACTTCACAAAAGAAGAAATACAAATGGCCAATAAATGTATGAGGAAATGTTCCACATCATTGGCAATCAGAGAGATGCAAATCAAAACTACTCAGATTTCCCCTAACTCCAATTAGAATGACAATCATCAAGAACACAAACAACAACAAATGCTGCCCAGGATGTGGAGAAGTGAGAACCCTAATACATTGTTGGTGGGATTGCAAATTAGTGCAACCACTTTGGAAAACAGTATGGAGGATCCTCAGACAAATGGGAATGAACCTACCATATGATCCAGCAATACCACTTCTGGGTATCTACCCAAAAGAATGGAAACCAAACTATCAGATCGACACATGTGTATCTATGTTTATAGCTGCACAATTCACAATTGCCAAACTAAAGAAGCAGACAAGATGTCCATCAACAGATGAACGAATTACAAAATTATGGGATATGTACACAATGGAATTTTACTCAGCCATAAAGAAGAACAAAATTTTGTTATTTTCTGGGAAATGGTTGCAACTGGAAAATGTTATTTTAAGTGAGATTAGCCAGTCACAAAGAGTAAAAAAAAGCATATGTCCTCCCTAATATGTGGATGCTATGGAGAAGATGGGGCATAAGAGTGTCTCCAGATGAAAAAGGAAAGACCCTTGATAAGCAAAGAAGTTGACTTAACAGAAGGGGATGGACGGGGGGGTGGGGGGGACACCCTAATGCACACGATGTACTTCCACAAATATATCAAGGTCAATCACTAAAAAAAAAGAAATAACAATAAGAGAAACCAATGTATATTAAACAACTTACAATGTACCCAGTTCAGTGCTAAGGCATCATCTCACTTAATCCTGAATATTACTCTGCAAAGTGGGAATTTTTATCCCAATTATACAGATGAGGAGGCCAAGAAATAAGAGACTAGGTTCTCATGTAAGAAGAAAGGTGTTTCCTACCTGGGAAGTTTCTGATTTGTTTTCCTCTTGGGCAGGAACCATCTGCATGTGGGACTGGCCATGTGCCAGCAGGTGTGATCACCTGGCAGAACAGGAAGTATTTGTGCAGAAATGAGGGCCACTCCTGACAAGTGCAGAATGACATTGATTGAAGAAGAAGCAGGGTGACTCCTAAATATGGTTACTACAGGGAGGTTCAGGAGCATGCTGTCAGAAGCAATTCTACCAGTCTCCTGACCAGTCCCACCCCAAAGTCCTGTCCACTCTAGCACTGGGTGATTTCATCTCTCCACTAAGAGTTGTTAGTTAATGCCTCTCCCTCATTAAGTTACCATTCATTATTCTAGACTGATACATGCCATGTTACCTGTTCAATAAATGTGATTTTCTTTGCCCACTCCCCTTTTCCCTAGAATGCCTTCCTCTTGCCTACATATAACTGCTCTGCTACTTAATGAACCTATCATTTCCAAACAAGTTCTTCCTTCCAACTTAAATAATGGCTTCATCTATCCACCCATTAGCTAAAGAAAAGGCTCACTGTCACTATTAACCCCTCTTATTCTCCCTCTCCACACTCAATCACCAAGTTCTGTCATGATCCTAATTCTCTACACTCTCTCTTCTCATCTGACCACCTCTGACTAACTTTGTCATTGAAAAGAGGCCCCTTATGAGACCATACGTTTATGACCACTGGTCTTAAAATCACCAGATTCAACTATGCTGAGACAATCCCTCACAGCCCCTGTTATGGGTTCAATTGTGTCTTCCCAAAAGATATTAAAGACCTAAGCCCCTGGCACTAGGAATGTGACTTTACAAATAGGATCTTGGTAGATGATTCAGTTAAGGTGAGGTCATCATGGTGGGTCCTATTCCAATTTTACTACATCCTCATGGAAAAGCCCAATTTTGACACAGACAAACATTTACAACTCTCCCATGTGAACATGAGGGCAGAGATTTTAGTGATTTGCCCACAAGTTCAGGAAAACCAAAGGTTATTATCAAACTACCAGAAATCAGAGGACAGACATGGAACCCTCACAATCCTCAAAAAGAACCAACCCTACCAACATCTCAGTCTCAGACTCTTGGCCTCCACATCTGTTATTTAAGCCACCAGTTTGTGGTACTCTGTTAGGGTACCCTACAAACTCATGAGCTTCTTCACTTAAATTACGCCAACCTCTGCTTAAAAGTCCACCCTCCCCCAATAATGAAGATAACAGTTTCTATTTGTTGAGCACCTACTTGATGGCCAGGTGCTGCAATACCACTGTATCTAACCCTTACAACATCCCTTAAAAGAAGGTGGTACTACTCCTTATTTTTCACCCAAAGAAAACAATCTTCTAAAAGGTTAAGCCATTTGGTCCAAGTTAATTTAGGAGATAAGCAGAAAAGCTAAATTCTATTCTTGGACTCTCAAAGTTAAGTTAACATGTGCTCCACTACAATAGAGCATGATAAACTTTTGCCAAGGACCAGATAGTAAATATTTTAGGCTTCATAGGGCCTATGGTTCTCAGATAACTAACTATGCCATCATAGCATAAAAACAGGCATTGACAACATGTCAATGAATGGACATGAATGTGTTCCAATAAATCTTCATTTACAAAAACAAGTTGCAGGTCAGATTTGGCCCTTTGGTCACAGGTTACCAATTCTGCCCTACAACAATATCTATAGGTATAATCCATGTTTTCGAACATGATAATTACTAATACTGATAATGTACTCACTTTATGCTATTCTATTCATAGATCTATTCATGGATTTATTTAAATTCTTACTATTATTATCTATATTTTAGAGGTTACCAACTAGCCAAGGCAACAGGAACCGTGACCTTTAAATAGATTCTAAGTTGGGTAGCCAAGCTCATGCCTGTGATCCCACCTTTGACTGCAGGACCTTCATGCCTCCCCCTGGCCTCCTGTCCCACTATGTTCCTTCAAGCTCCACCTAATTTCCTCACTAACATCCTGTACTTTAGCGATTCCACAGATGAGATGGAGAAATGAAGAAAGGAGACTCAGCTGGCTCTGCCTGCCCACTCTGGAATACACACTTACCCAGAGACAAAGCCCTGGATTTCTCAGAGTCCTTGCTATCACTGGGGAAGGGATGTGAAGAGTGGGGAGGGGTGCTTACCTCCTACACATTGTTGTTATGAAAATCTAGAGATTAAATGCAGTGACTGAAGTGAAAGTGCCAATAGTGCTTGGCAAATTGCCTAGGCTTGCCTTAAAGACACTTTTATTATTCAACAGTCTGAGCTACTTGCAACAACTATGTTCTCCTGGATTTTTGTTTTGTTTTTATTAACAGAATCAGATTTTGTTTGGAATGGCAGCTGCAGGTGACTGTGTGATACAATCCTGGTCAATGATATACACAGAAGTCTGTTGGAGATTTCTAGGAAAGCTTTGTTGTTCTGACATAAATAAGTACACCTTTTACCTGGTTGCTTTCTTCTTCTCCCTTCTTGGAATGTGGCCAAAGAACTGGAAACAGAGCAGCTTGATGCAACCATGAAGATGAGAATTCCTTACCAAAGCTGGTAGAGCAGATAGATAGAGGGAGCCTGGGGCGCTGGTGAATTCATGGAGCCTCCACACCCTGCTTCATACTCCCTGTCTCCAAGTGTCTGGTTATGGGAGAAAATAACCCCCTTTGTTTAAATCACAATCGTTTGGGTTTCTGATGCATGTGGATTTAAGTAATCCTAACTGAAACACCTGGTCAGCAATAGGACACATTCTCAGCAAGGTGCAGTAATTCTAGCATGTAATAAGTGCTGACTGAATGTGTGATGAGTGACTCAATGAGTTAATAAACACATTAACAATGGAAGTTAGAGATACTAGAGTACAGAGGGATGCTGCCCTAAAAAATAAAATCTGTTCAGCTGACTTGCTCAGTACCTACTATGAGCCCTCTGTTCTCTCAATAATCTCCACACCTCTCAGAAGATAGTATTGTCATTCCATGTCACAGTGAGCTAACTTTCCCAGAGTCACAGTCAGCATTGGTGGGTCAGGATTGAAATCCAGGTCTACGTGATGCTGAAATCCATGTCCCTCCTCTCAGACCAAGCTTCTGTCACACTTAGCCATCAGTGGACACTGGACTTGTGGATGATTGGAGAAATTGGGATGGAATTCCAGCCCCAAAACTTGTGAGCTATATGGGCATGAATAGTTCTTTCTTCTGTGTCTCTGTTTCCTTGTTTGTAAAAAGGTTAACGATAGCATATTCCTCACAGGCTTGTATTAATTGTGGTATGCACATAGGAAGTAATGGTTAGCAGAAAGCAGCAATGCTCAAAAATATTATCCATCAGCATGAATGCCACCATCATCCCCAAACACTCTGCAAGAATCTAAGAATGGGGGCTGGGCCAGAGTTGGGAAGCTCCAGAGGTGTTGAGGTGAGTGAGCCCTGTTTTCTGCTTTTGAACTTTGCAGAGTTGGTTCTGATTTCTCACTGCCTCTGTTGGCACCCACTTCAGAGCACAGATCCCCACAGATCACAAAAATGCCTGGAAGATTTCTCTTCCTCACTGGAAGTTCTGATAATTTGCTTTGTCTAGTGTCATTCAAAGCTGTGGGAGCATCCCTCGGAGCCTGAAGGCTCACCCCTTAATCCCACACAGGTGTCAGAAAATGCCTGATGGGCGGAGAACATCATGCTCCTGTCTGCCTCCCTTTGGGTCACACCTTAGCATCTGGGAGCAGCCTGGGAATTGGGTGAGTCTGAAGCAAGGTATGGGGGCGGATTTGAGTCTGAGATGCTAAATCTCCCCAACTGAAGGTTCTCACACAGTCACATGAATCTCTGGAGTCAATTATAGCTCTGAGCAGGTGGGGTGGGGTCCTGGAGTGTTGAAAATGGGTAGGGCCATGTGCCTATCCTGGCACATGGCACATGGCAGGAATGGCAAATCCCCACAATACTCTGGACCATTGGGAGATTCACTGTGGGAAGAATGAGGCAGGAAACTGCTGCCCGGACCTGGGTCTTTGGAACCAGAGTTCTGATCGAATGCCAGATCTTAGCCTTAGTGCATGACTTAAGATAGATCGTTCAACTTCTCCTAGATGCTATTTTCTCAACAGCAATGTGTGAGAACTAATAGTATATACAGTTGTTATGAGGAGAGAATTTAATAAAGCTGTTAGCACAATGTTTGTAAAATGATTAGCACTCCATAAATATTAGCTATGATAATCATATTGGCCTCTCAGATGTATATAGTGAAAACTACAGAAGCTTCTGAACATTCAGTCAGAAACTGCTCAGTGCTCTGGGAGGGATGTTGAATTCTGGCTTTATTTTCTATTGCTTTTATCTACAATGGTGTTAAGATGAGCATGCATGGTTTGTAAAAAACAAACAAACAAACAAACAAAAAAAAAAAACCCATATGAAACAGGTACAGTGGTACATGCC
>PVLC010000013.1:242535-267535 GCA_004027655.1 Graphiurus murinus
AGAAGAAGAAGGAGGAGGAGGAGGAGGAGGAGGAGGAGGGGGGAGGAGGAGAAGGAAGAGGAGGAGGAGGGAGGAAGGAATTCTATAGTTCTCTACTCAGCACTACTTGTTGTTCTGAATAAATACAATTATGCAACATGGCTCCTGTCTTCAAAGAGCTTTCAACCTAAATGGAGAAACAGCATAAACAGAGATAGATGTCATGTAAAAAATGTGAAGAACCTAAGATAAGTCCTAGTTAATTGTTCATGTGGGTGGCAGTGACCATAGTTCCTGAAATAATTCCAAAAAGAGAAAAATCCAGGAGGTAAGGAGCAGATAGCTTGACTCAGACTAGCTCCCTCCCTGGGTCCTGAGATCATTAAAACTTGAGGTTGATAAGGAA
Organism: Graphiurus murinus; assembly: GCA_004027655.1. Lineage (NCBI taxonomy): Eukaryota > Metazoa > Chordata > Mammalia > Rodentia > Gliridae > Graphiurus > Graphiurus murinus. The sequence continues at coordinate 242,921 of PVLC010000013.1, forward strand.
TAGTGACAGGTAACCCATACATTGCATTTACTTCGTACCACATACTACTCTAAGCACAGTACATACGTTTTCATTTTAATCCATATGACAAAGATACACAGTTGTTTCTGTAAATTATCATCTTCTGCTATTATGTTTTAAGGATGAGCAAGTGGGTCACAGAGAAGTGAAGCAACTTACCCAGGTCACACAGGCAGTAAGTGGCAGAACTGGATTTTGAGCTTAGCCAGACTCCTTCCAAAAGCTGCTTTTAACCACTATGCTGTGCTTCCTTGCAGAAGGAAGGAAACCACATTATATTAGTTATGTGTAAGTGGCTGTATTGCTATAGCAAACAATCCCAGTCCCTCCGTAGCTTAGCACAATAATAGTTTATTACTTGCTACCAAGGCAAGTGTTTTCGTCAGGCATCCTCCTGTGCAGTGATTCAGGGATAGGCTCTTCCTATCTTGTGACTCCCCACTTCTATGGATCCAGAGAGTCCTCTTGTGCACCTCTCCTGGAGGATCACAGGGGCATTTAAGGCCACACCTGGAAATAGAACCTCTTGTTTCCACTACCATTTAATATTCAGTCATACCACTGCTCCTAAATGCAAGGGAGGCTGGGAAATGTAGTCCTGACAGACATCCAGGAAGAACATGGATATTGGTGAGTTCTCCCAACCTCTGCTACACAAGGCAAGACCCAAACCACTCATCCAAAGGCAAAAGGAAAAAGAGCTCCAAAGACAACCCCAGATGGATGACTGTGGGATCCAGGATCCAGAGACAGACAGCAGCTTCAATCCTAACTTCAGATAAGGTCTGTAAGACTCAAATTGATAATTGTATAGATGGAGACAGTAGTTTGAAGCATAGAACTCCAGGCTGTGACTTTAAGACCTAAGAGCACCAAGCACAGAGGATCTTCCTTCCACCTGACTCTCACGCCACAATAAAACAAACTGACCATCTGCAAAAAAGTCTTTGCCCATGAGCCAGTGACAAGAAATCTCAAGCTAAAGAACAGAGGAGCTTGCCAAACATTATCTAGAAACATCTACAACATGGCTATATTCAGCCCATACAGAGAAGGAATGAAAAAAGAAAACAAGAGAACTGCCATTCAGGGCTGCCTGTGCCAACCCAGAGATGCCCCTAGCCCAGTGCTGGTTCTAAGCAAAGCAGCCTTGAGAAGCAGTCAGGAGAGGAAGGTAAAGAGGATTAGACCACAGACACCTGGAACTCTGAGTTTCTCATGACCTGATAAGCTGTACCAGCAGCTGTCTGAGTCAGAAATGTAGGTCTAATCACTGACCCTACACTCAATTGCAAGGCCAGGGGATCTGAATTATCTCTCAGAGATTTCCCTCCATACCCACCCCCAATCCCTGTCTTGACTCAGGCACCCTCACATTCTCACCTGGGCTAATAAATCTACAACTAGACTCTAGTTTTTCCCTCCCACCCATGTTCACTGAGCACTGTGGCAGATGCTAAGGGTATTTACCTTACCAATATTCTTTATCACCTTCTTCCTTACCAACAGAATCCAAATTTGTTCCTAAAAGTAACATGCACTGTTAAAACATCTCACCTTCCCATGCTTCTATGCAACTAGAGGCAACCATAGACAGAAACCTAGGAATCTAGGAATGGTTTCTTTCCTTGAATAAAAAAAAAAAAAAAAAAAAAAAAAAAAAGGCCTTTTCTCCTTTCCCCTTAGCTTTTCCTCTCTTCTCCACCTAGAATATAGACATGTTGTCTGGAGATGTGACACCCCTGTCACAAACGTGAGGAAGAATGCATTTGCTGAGCATGGTGTGGGAGCAGTCTAGGAGAACTGGATCCTTAATGGATCTTTAATGATTTACCCAGAAGCTGCACTGGCCTGGGGCTGCCAATTTCTGGATATTTTGTTAGGTAGCTGTATGAGTTTCCTGTTGCCACTGTAACAAAATACCACAAACATTGAGGCTTAACACATAGATACTTCTTTAATAACAGTTCTGGAGGTCAGAAGTCCAAAACCAGTCTCATGAGGGCAATGTCAAGGTGTTGGCAGGGCTTGTTCCATCCTTTGGCTTTGAGGGAAGAATCTGTTTCCTTGACTTCTTCAGTTTCTAGTGGCCACCTGTGTTCCTTAGCTGTGACCTCGGCATCTGTCTTGAAATTAGCTCAGGCTTCTGTCTTTAGCTGAGTCATGATTGCTGAGCTCCTGTGCTAATTTCCTCACCAACATTTTTTGAGGACTAGAAAGACATCCCTCCAATCCCTACCTCTGTTAGCATTTCACCTCCTCTCTGACTCCTACTGCATCCTTCCTTTCAGAACCTCTCTGAATCTATGGGATCACATTCAGATTCACCAGGGGCAGCAAGATAATCTTCCCATCTGGAGAGCTTGAAATTAATCACATCTGCAAAGTCCCTTTTTCCATACAAGGTAATATAATATCTGATTATCAGGTTTAGGATGTGGACATCTTTGAGGATCATGAATCAGCCTAAACAGTAGTAGCAAAATAAGCCCTTTAAAAAAAACTACTATTTTATGATTGTTACTCAAAACTGAAGACAATCCAAACTAATATTATTGCCTTCTATATGCCAAGCACTGGGCTTGGTGCTATAAGACCCTGAGCAAGAGTCTCTCATGTGTGTTTACAACTATTTATTTGTTTATTTGACAGTTCTAGGAAACTGTAAACTCCAGAAGGCAGGAAATGTGTAGCTTATACTTTTCTGCCATCCCAGCCCCAACCCAAGGTTGTAATGCCAAAAACATGTTGAATGAGTAAATGACACAAGAGCTTAGCAACCACAACTCAGTCCAGGTACAGAAGCCCGAGTTAACCCAAAAGACGTTCCTAGGAACAGATGCTAGATGAAAACAGAGGGGGTGGTGTGCTGAGAAGCAAGGAAGTTTATAAAGTCCTTGAATGGAAAAAAAATTGCTCTAGAAAGTAACATGCAGCATTAAAACATCTCGTCTTCCCAGGATTCTATGCAACTAGATAATCCACACATGCCAGTTTCTTAAAATTTCATAACTCTGAGGCATTCCATCATAAGGAGATCTGTTTAGCTCAGCATTTCCAAGACTGATTTGACTGTGATACACATTAATCTCTTATGGAACCAGAGTTCCTTGGGACACCTTTTGGGAAACATTGCTCGACTCCTCTCAGGACTGATTTGGAAATGAGGGCAGTCTAGGGTATGCAGGACTCAGCAGTTAACCAAGGTAAACAGGAGGAATCCAAGTGCAAGAGCTGCCATTTTAGGGGTGGGGCTAGGTCTCCAAGGCCAGGTGGAATTTGTTCTGACAACAGAAGTGAAAATATTCTTCACTTACCCCAAAGTCTATCTGGTTTGTTCCAAATGGCCCAAGTACAAATAAAATGGAGTTGAAGGAACAGTATTAGGCAACACTATCCAAAGGCATAATGCTCTTAGCTAAGCAGATGCCAGATCTCAAGCCTACTGCCATTTCCCATCTATCTCCAGCCAAGCAGCAGCCAGAGCTGGAGGACCTGGTGTCCTCCACAACAGGCTAGACTACTTCCACCTAGGCAAAGACTACTTTGGCTCTGTCACAAGAAACCACACGACCTTCTGGTCCCTCTGCATTTGGATGTATCAGCATTCAGAGAGTTACTCCTCTTGCTTCCCCTTAGCAGCTCACATTAACCAGGCTCCAGGGAAGCCCTTCCTCTCCCACCCTAGTCCCAAACTTCTGCCTCAGGGCCCTGCATTCACTATGGGGCATTTGTCTATGAACTGACAAAGCTGAGCATGATGCTGAAGACCTTCTGTGGTTTTCAAATTGAGACCTGTAGAATCTGGGATTTGCTAACACAGACATGGGGAAGCTGATGGGGCTCCACTTCTACCTCTTTTATATTGGACTCCTTGAATATATATTCATATCAATTAAAGAATTCATTTATATTCCATATGAAGTTTTATAACCATATTCTCTTAGTCAAGGTCATTAGATTAAAAATTAAAAATGTGAATACTGAGGACTGGAGTAGGAAAGTAAGTGCCCAGGATCATTAAAGGCACAGTTGGAAGACAATCCAAGTATCCTGACCCCCAATAAATCATTATTTCAATCATGCCACACAGCTTCTAGCCTGGGTAGCACCCGACCAGAATAGAGCATTTGACGCAAAATCTTTAAGAGACATACTTTTATTTTAATTGTCCCAAACCTCAAACTACTCCAATTAGGAGGAGGAATTTACTTTTATGGGATATAAAAATTGATAGAAAATAGACTTTTAAATACAAAGTTGGGTTATAGTAAGAAGCATATTCCTAAAACCTCCCAGGAGCTCCATTTGATAAGTTAACCACTATCATTCCTTTATTTGGAAAATTCCACTAACTATAAGATATATTTTCATATAGGGTTCTTCTCCCATCTGTCAACTCTCACAAACCCTAGCCACTGTCTCTTTTTAACCATTTTCTGGGTCATTTTTTAACAACATCACTAGAACCAAGGAAAGAAAATTGTGCTTACTCCTCCAACATAGTGAAGTATTACCCACCTTGCAGAGAGTAAATACCAGCCAATCTACTTCCTGACCCAACTTCTCTCCCCTACCCACCATCCCCAGATCAAACAAATCAGGAAAATGCCTTTCTTTGCTTTTCAGAAGACAAAGTAAACAGAAAGTATATATCACCAGGAAGTTCAAAATACAGAAATCCTCAGTTTGGCAGTTTGAAGGTTTGGCAGAGCATGGCTCCCTCCATCCCTCCCCTATACCCTTCTCCCCTTCGTGACTGTTACTTGGGGGTACAAATTAACCACTTTCTTCAGAGAAGTATGATCTCTGTTAGATGAGTATTTTAGCTACAATAGGTGGCACACACTTGTAATCCCAGTACTTGGGGAGACTGAGACAGGAGGATCATGGGTTCAAGGACAGCCTTGGCAAGTAGTGAGACTCTCATCAACCTAGGGAGACCCTGTTTCAAAATAAAAATTTTAAAAAATAGGGCTGGGAGTGTAGCTCAGAGGTAGAACACCCCTGGGTTCAATCACTAGCACAACAACCTAAAAAAAAAGAAAAGAAAGAAACTCTGAAGCTCAGAAAGTGTATTAGTCAGTTTTTCATCTCCATTCCATTGACCAAACTACCTGACATAAACAACTTAGAGAGAGAGAGAGAGAGACAGAGAGAGAGAGAGAGAGAGAGAGAGAGAGAGAGAGAGAGAGACTACAGAGATGATAAGCCCTCCTAAGAGCACGCCCCTAGTGACCCACTTACTCCAACTGGGTCCTACCTCCCAGTAGTCCTTTCAACCAACAATGAAATCAGAGCCCTTGAGACCTAATCATTCCCCCAAAGCCCCACTGCTGAATAAACGAGACTTTGGAGGACAAGTCATGTTCAAACCCTAACTGAAGGGTCAGGCAATTTGCTCAAGGTCACATAGTGAGTAAATGGTGAAACCTGAATTCAGACCCAGTTCCAGACTCCAGTGCTCATGTTTTTTCCACTGGGGCCTTAGTCTCTGAAACAACATGATCCTGTTATCAACAAGATCAGACATTTATTAAAATCTCACTGTGTGCTGGACACTGTGCAAAACTGCAATCTTTGAAGTGTATTAAAATAAACTTAAGCAAGGAACAGGAGTGACTTTTGGATTTTTCAATCTTTCCCCTCCAGTTGACACAAGAGAAAACAAATTGTCTATCTCTGGAACTTATAATCAAATGGTCTAAGACTCATGGACCCAGGTAACAAATTGAATGGTCATCTTTACAATCCAACCCCTTGAATTTGGGGGAGAGAGACATGATCCCCTTGACTCTACAGATGTTTAGATGTCTCTTAGCACTGTTACCTCCTACACTATTGCCAGATCACAGAAGTAAATGACAATTTCACTTTTATACCACCTGTCTGAATATTGAATGTGGACCTCACCCTAGTCATTATAACTTGCCTGTGGCTATCAGACATGCAGATATTTTAGGAGAGTTTAAGATTCAGCATCTGTCCTATTGTCCACAGAAGTGGCTCATCAAACGTTTGCATGCAGTTGCCATATAAAAACCCAACAAATGAACCCCACGTCACCAAAACCTACAGTTTCAGAATGAGCTTGAGCTTGCCCAGGGAATTGCTTTAGTTTGTGAAGGGGAGCCGTTTTTCAAGTTGCAGTCCATGATCTCAGAGGCAGGTATGTACTCTTTCTCCATTTAACAGGTTGGTTTCGGGAATCAAAGATCCCAATGATTGAAGTGTCATCTGTGTTTTATAGGCAAGTATCTACTTAATCACTACTCCATTGCCCGAGGAGAGAGTCATAACCTATGCATGGATTCCAAAAGAATTTGGTTCCCAGTTGGCAATAAATATCACAAGTTTCCAAACAGGGCATGTTAAGGCATTTGACATATCACTCTGCAAATCTAAGAATAAAACAAAGGGCAGCTTTATGCCAAAGAAAGAATGGCAGAGAACCTGAGGACACCCATAGCTTTCTCCTCTAAAAGTATTCCACCCTCATTTGCCACCATAAAATACCACCCAACATTAATATCCAAGTCCTTCTTCCCCTCAGTGATGAAGATTCACGGAGCTTCAGGTGCAGGAGGGCCAGCCAGAGGGAAAAGGGTTTACACAGAGGCTGAGGTATGGCTAATCAAATGGACATGAGCTGGTCAAAGAAGAAGCAACTGCACCTTCAGCATTTCTCTAGATCTAATCCTGTTAATAGAAATTGCTAGAACTCTACCTCCTCCCCCTATACAAACATACATAGTCCTTTTGCTATTTTGAAGTAACTAGTAGATCTCAGAGGTGATCATGAACAAACCTTTGGTTACTCTTCAGCTTCAGCTGCCTCAGGAATAGTTGATGTACTGACCTCTACTGCCCTCAAAGCCATCTCTGGATTCCTTGTCATGATCACTACTAGCGTCGCTCTCCTACCATTGCCAGAAATAACTTTTTCCTTATATTTTCAGCACTCACTTCCTGAGGACCTAATCAAGAGCCTCTTGGTACTGGGACTTAATTGAAAAATTCAAGGTAGTGAGTATTCAGGTCCCTCCTCCTCCTCCTCCTTTCTTCTCCTCCTCCTCCTTCTTCTTTCTCCTCCTCCTCCTCCTCCTCCTCCTCTTTCTTCTTCTTCTTCTTCTTCTTCTTCTTCTTCTTCTTCTTCTTCTTCTTCTTCTTCTTCTCTCTCTCTCTCTCTCTCTCTCTCTCTCTCTCTCTCTCTCTCTCTCTCTCTCTCTCCTGCTTACCTTTGTTCTAGCTTCATCCTCAAATATACTCCCTTCATATAGTGGCCAAATTAGTCACTATGACTGTCAACTCCAAATTAATAGCTCTGCTAACAGGAAAAGGGGAAATACAGTTCCTCAGTATCTATGGGGAGTTGGTACCAGAACCCTGCACAGATACCAAAATCTGCAGATACTTAAGCATCTTATATAGAATTATGTGATATTTGCATATAACCTATGCCCATTCACCTATATAATTTAAATCACCTCTACAATTACTTATAATACCTAAAGTAAAACAATGTAAATGCTATATAAATAGTTGTTAGGTTGTATTGTTTATCAAATAATGACACAGAAAAGTCTGTACATGTTCAATACACACACAATATTTTTACAAATATTTTTAATCTGTGGTTAATTGAATCAACAGAGGCAGAGAGCTGAATGTACAAGGTTTTTCACTCAACAGCCCAGACAAAAGTTCTGGAAAGGTCTCTGACTGCCTTGGTTTATGCAACATACTTATCCTTCAATCAACTGCTGTGGCCAGAAGAACATTAACTTCAGGATTGGGAAGTGTTGGTTTCAACAAAACTAAATGGAATAATTTCCACATAGGAAAGAAAGATGCTGTCACCAAAAGAAAGGGGAGAGAGAATGTCAGGAAAGAAAAAGCAATACATTCCCTTTATTCAAAGATGATCTTGTGTTTCTCTTGGCTCCTTTGGGTTTAATCAGAAACTGGAGTGAAACAAGATTTGCAAGGACATCAGTGGACACTGACGTTAAGAGCTGGGGCCTGGAAGCTCAGGAAAAACAAAGAAGAAAGCTATTGATCCCAACTCAATCTGGTCTTGGATAAGTCCCTTTCTCTATCTGGGCATCTAAGCCTCATTCATGAGTCAATTGGTATAAATTGTTGTGTTTAACTACTTGGCCTCTGAGTTCACTAAATCTCCATAATTTCTCTATGATATAACTCAGCATGAAATATTAGAAATATATTTCTATGCTTATTTTCTCAAATATGCCCAAACATGAACATTTTAGCTGCTTAAAGGCGATGTCAATACTCTTGCTGACAATCTTCCATGAAAAAAATCTGGCCTCTAAGCTAAGATTACATTTATCACCTCTTAGAACCAATAGCACTATGTTTTTTTTTTTAAGTAAGTTATGCACACATACACATGCACATTTTGTAAACTTTTAGAATTTTTCTAAGTTGGTCATTATGCAGGAAAGTTGTTTCCATTGAACAATATGATGACCTCAAACATGTATATTCTCTAAAAACCTATGGTTTTATTGTTCTTTCCGTTAGAAAGGAATATCCCATTCCCCCCTCAGTGTTTTACAGCTGTGGGAAAACTGGTTTAATCATGGAACTATAGATAAAAGCCTCAATATATCTGTTGGCAGCTTTAGACAAATTAAGACACCCACTAGGATGACTAGAATTTTTTAAAAGATCATATTAGGACTCATATTGGGGCTGATTGAAACCCACACTCATTGCTAGTGGGAATGCAAAATGGTGTGGCCACTTTAGAAATCACTCTGTCAGTTCCTTAAGATGTCAACCATGGAATTATCATTTCACCCTGCAATTTTACTCTTAGGTATATCCCTAAGAAAATTGAAAACATATGTCCACACACAAACTGGAATGCGAATATTCAGGGCAGCTACCCACAGTAGCCAAATGTCTATCAATTGATGGGTAAATAAAATGTGGTAATCCATACAATTGATTATCATTAGAACATAAAAAGAATTGAAGTACTGATTTATGCTACAACATGGATGAATCTTGAAAATATTATGTTGAGTGAAAGAAACTAGTCACAAAAGATCATATATATGAATTGTCCAGAATAGGTGCATCTATACTTTCAGTGGGTGAGTTGTATACCATGAAAATTATAGCTCAAATTACTCAGAGGGCAGGTTTCCTTTTCAGTACAGTTTTCATTTGCCTTCTGATAACACAGCCTCTCTGATTTTGCGTCAGAAGAATCAAATTCACACTATTTCTCAATTTGTATGTTTCCTGTGAAGTTGCCTCCATTACCTCCACCCCTCCTTAGTCCTGGGAGGGAACCCATGACCAAGATAAGTCAATCAGCACAACTGGCAATGATAACTGGCAATTGTCCCTTGGCATGGATAATTGATTCAGAGATAAGCACATGACATCCTGCTGGATAGTGATTGGCTGAAATATAAACATGTGACTCAAATTAGACCAATCAGAGCTAATAAGACTCAATTCCAGTGCTTTTGTTTGAGCTATCCCCTCCCCAACCCTGATGCCATTTTTTGTAATGGCTGTGAATCTGGATGAGTGTGTACTGGGAGCAGTTAGCCACTGCTTGGAAATACAAAGGAAGAAGCAGCCTGGAAATAAGGCAAAGAGAACTAGGTAGAGCTTATAACATCTATCTACATATCATTATATCCCTGCTTCCTGCCATGCATGCAACTAGATCTTTCCTCTAGACCATCCCTAGACTGTTCAGTTTCTTTTTCTACATAAATAAAAATGGGTTGGGCTTTCTATCTCTTGTAACCCAAAGAGGGGAATGCCTTTTTTAAGCACTCTCTTGAGAAATGTGAGGATACATTTCTTCTTTACTGAAATAGTGCTCAACTAACTAGAAATACCTCTCTTTGGTATGAGTCCAGAGTTGGGACAGGAAACCTTGGCACCTATGCTACATGGTGGAAGAAATAAATCCAAATCTTTGTGGCATTAAATTCCCTGCCTTTAGTGTCACAGATTATTGATAATTGATCATATTCCACTCTCTATTCCCACAAGAGAACATGGATTTAGAAATATATCCAACTCTCATTGCCCAGCAAGATACAGTTGGCTAATTTCTCTCCCAGGATATTAGGGAAGCCAGTGCAGCAAGATTCCATCTCATTTGCAAAGTAACAGGTCTTGTGAACACTAATGTGCTGATCAACTTTCAGAGAACCAACCAATCCTCAAGCCAAAAGTGTGGGCTTCTATGAATCAGTTATCTTTCCAGTGAGTATTCAGTTGCACTCTAAAGATTTATTCACCCAATATGATGGTAATACAAATGAATATATTCACCCTATGAGGAGAGTTATATTAAGCTAAATACCCGAAGCATTCATGATATTGTGAAACCCCAAGTCCCCAAATGAACAATTGAGGTTTTATATGCAGCTTGGAAGATAAAGCACTTCAAAGGCCTTCTTTGAGGTATGAAGTCTTGAGTCTATTCCCCTTTGGGCTTAGCTTGGTTTGGGTTTGATTTACCTTTGGGATTTGAAGAACCCGAGCCAAATATATCTAACTACAGACCCGCAGTTTCTTTATCCTTGCTCTCTCCTGCCTATCACAGTTTCTAGAACAAACTAAGAAGCCAAAAACTATTTGTAGTTTTGTTTTTATTTTTCCTTTCTCTCTAGAAGTCCCCCCCCAAATAAAGGAATCTATTCCCTGCAACCTTAGATTATTAGCCTTGAGAAAACCAAACTCAAACAATAAAGAGAATTCATTAGCTGATATAACTATATGTCCATGGATGGCAGAACCTTCAGGCAAGTCTGAATATAGCACTCATATTTTGTGGTCAAGACTTGATTTCCTTCTGCCCATTTTTAAGCTTATTGGTCCATTTCCTTTGACCATAGCTGCAGCCACAAGTAATCTTTTCCCTATGGTATCAAGATGACTGGAAATGACTCTCAGAATTACATGATTCTTCACTCACATCCAACAAAAAGAGAGTCTGGTTCCAGTATTTTAAGCAAAATTCCTAAGCTTTCCTTTGATTGACCTGACTCAAATCTATGTGCCCATTTATGGATCAATTGTGCAGGTAATGGAGAGTACAGGCCAAACCCTAATTCACTCTTGGGTCTAGGGAGAATCTCAGTCTCTTTCAAATCACATGCCTGGGGAACTTGAGGTACAGTAATTAAAAGAAGCGGGGGACGTGGATGCCCCATTTTACACATGAAGTAACAAAACAATCAGACAGATTATACCCCTCATTCAGAATCACACAGGGAAATAAGTGGAAAGAGGAGAAACTAGATGTTTAGGCCACTGCTCTAAAGAGCTTTTTTCTTTCTTCTGTATGTTAAACTTATTCCCAACCCAAACTGTCCAAATGTCATCCTGTCTTTTTCTACTTCTAATGTTGCAGCGAGAAAAAACAGAAACACTCTACAGGTATGTGGGGGGGGGAAAGGAGGGCGAGGGCAGATAAATTACTTGCAGGTGCACTTCATTCCTCAGGAGCAAAGTCAAGGAATTTCAGGAACAAGCAACAAAAAAAGAGAAAAGTCACAGGACCCCCCAATCCATAGACCAGCTAGGTCATCTCAGCTAAGCAGAGCAACACAAAATGCCAGGCAGAGCAAACAAAGGAGAAAGTTCCCACTTGGGCCCTGGGGCCATCTCCAGACTTGAGGGAGAAGGCTGGGGGCCAGAATTGCCTTGCCTTTGTTCGCAATTCTGCACTAGACTATTTGCATTTCATTGTGGTCCTGTGTGATTTAAGAAGCCCGGTGAAAGCCCTTGGATGTGGTTAGGATATTCATGCTCCAGTGATAAATAATGTGACCAATGTGTATGGCCTAGAGCATTATCAAAGTGCTCCTTGGAAACTGGAGAAATGATGGAGCTTTTCTAACCCCCCTGCTTCTGCTTGGTTTACTTATTTATGTATTTTCTAATCCGCTTGATGAATTGATTTCTTATCCCTTTCCAAGCATTTAATACCATCCTAGGAACTGACATCCGTCCTGTCTTGGGAAGCAGATCTGTTCAAGGCTTTGATCAGCAGCAGGCAGAGTTAAAAGGGAAGGATGAAGGACACGAGGCCATTTCACATCCTTTTCTCTCTACGTCCTCTCCAGATATGTTCCCTCCCTCCCCCCAAAAGAAATCTCCTGGTTGACTTCAAAGGCAGTTCTGCATCCAGAAGAGATAATAAGGAAGGGGGTGGTGGAGGAAAGAAAGTAGAGAGGAAGCAGTGGGATCCTGGACAGGGAGGGAAGCAAAGCAGATGGGAGCAGGGCCCACTGTCTGAGCAGAACTCGTCTCTGTGAAGCAGGCCTTGGCTGAGCAGGAAGTATGGCAGCAAGAACATGGCAGTCCAGCTTGTCTGTGCTAGCAGAGGCCAGGTTTGGACCAATCTGCAGGGAATGATTTCTGGTTATTCTGGAACAGCATCTTAGACTTGCCCACATTGCTGTCATGGGCATTAAGAGCTTAGCATTGCAGTCTGGATTCAAACTCCAGCCCTGTCATGTTTTAAGTGTGTGCAGTTAAGCACACCTTTGCACCATTCTCCAGCCTTGGCCTTCTCATCTGTCTGTTAGCTGAAAGCACCATGCTTCCCCTCCTACTGCAGTCATGAACAGTCACCACCATCAAGACCAAAAGTGCACCCTCCCTTATGTGTGTTAGGCTTAGGAAACAGGCACAGAAATCTCTTTGCTCAAAGAGCTGCCAAATCACAGGTTGTCAAGGGGGTAGAGATACAGGAATTGGGGGTAAGCAGTTGGCCAAAGGGAAAGAAGCATCATAAGGCCTGCTCATGGGTGGACGGGGATGGAGTTCACCCAAAGATCAGAGCAGTGGCTTTCAAGTACCACTTTTGAGTGTTCACCAACATTTCTCTGTCACTGGGAGCCACATGGGAAGAATGAGCCACACTGGCTTTGAGGGTCCCAGCCTGTCCACTCAGCAACATCAGGAAAGCAGAACTCTGGCTCCCTAATTACAAGCAGGGGCCTGAGACACCATCAGCAGCTTTAATGAGAACACAAGCCAATCTCCATTTCCCTGGTTGTCTTTCCCAACTCCCCCACCCCCAGAGTAAGCAATGCTTCTGTGGTTCAGATATAAAGTGACCAGAGTCCAGTATATAGGGACTCTAATAGTACTTTATTTGTTTCTTACAGTTATTAGGATCCAATAATATAGTGTATTCATAGAGAGCTCAGGATAATACAAGGCATCAAGACATAGAGTACATATTCAAGAGATGGTAGCTGTCACTAGCATTTTAAGGGCCGTCAGAGTGAAGGTAAGTTGTGATGCTATTACTTCTTTCTACCACAATTCACATTTCCAATGCCTTCATTTTGCATGGTGGCTTTTCAGGCACTGTGGCTGATCGTGTTTTCTTTTCCACTGTCCTATTCTCCTAGAACTTGGCTTGTAGCATCATTTGTGCCAGGGCAACCAATTATGCATACACAGATGGAGGAGCCTGCCACTCAAGGCCTTGTTTTTCCCACTGGTTTTCCAAGCACAATGATGTGGATTGCCAGAGCCACAGGGCTCCTTCTGTGTTAGACTCTCAACAGGATGATTCACAGACCTCTCTCTAGAAGTACCTTGCTCGCCTTGTGGGTTCAGTATTGTCTAAGTCACGTGCTGACTTTATTTTTCCATTTGTCACAGACCTGGACCCTTTGTGTCCTGCCTCTTAGCTGTCAACCTGTGGTTGCTTGGCAATTGCCAACTGGTCTTTCATAATAGCCCAAGAAAAACATCATTAGGAATGGTGAGTCTGTGGCCAAATCCATTGCTTCATGGTCTGCGCAGCCAAACAGAAATAAATTGGAGGTGTCTGAGCCGAAGGCCACTCTGCTAGCAAGAAACTGAAACTCGAATATTTTATTTATTTATTTATTTACTTTATAATAATTGGTGCATTGTAATCATACAACTTTGTTAGGTACAAGCTGATAAAGGCATATATGCACACATTTCTCATTTAGCGCCTTCCCCAATTCCCCCGCCACTCCCTCGCCCTCCCTCTTTCTCAAGTTCAGTTTAGTGATTGACCTTAATATATTTGTGAAAGTACATCATGTGCATTTGGGGTTCCCCCCCCCCCGTCCATCCCCTTCAGTTAAGTCAACTTCTTTGCTTATCGAGACTTTCTCCTTTTTCATCTGGAGACCCTCTTAGGCCCCATCTTCTCCCTAGCATCCGCATATTAGGAAGAACATACGCTTTTTTATTCTTTGTGACTGATTAATCTCACAACATAATGTTTTCCAGTTGCATCCATTTCCCTGCAAATAACATGCTTTTTTGTTCTTCTCTATGACTGAGTAAAATTCCGCTGTGTACGTATCCCATAGTTTTGTAATCCATTCATCTGTCGATGGACATCTTGGCTGTTTCCATAGTTTGGCAATTGTAAATTGTGCAGCTATAAACATAGATACACATGCGATGGTCTGTAGTTTGGTTTCCATTCCTTTGGTAGATACCCAGAAGTGGTATTGCTGGATCATATGGTAGGTTTATTCCCATGCGTCTGACGATCCTCCATACTGTTTTCCAAAGTGGTTGCACTAATTTGCAATCCCACCAACAATGTATTAGGGTTCCCACTTCTCCACACCCTGGCCAGCATTTGTTGTTGTTCGTGTTTTTTATGATTGCCACTCTGATTGGAGTCAGGTGAAATCTGAAGGTAGTTTTGATTTGCATCTCTCTATTGCTAATGATGTAGGACATTTCCTCATACATTTATTGGCCATTTGTATTTCTTTCATTTATTGGCCATTTGTATCCTTGTCTTGTTCCTGTTTTTATTGGGAACTCTTGCAGTTTTTCTCCATTTAATATGATGTTGGCTGTGGGCCTATTGTATAAGATGTTGAGGTATGTTCCTTCTATTCCGATTCTCTGAAGTGCTTTTAGCATGAATGGGTGTTGGATCTTGTCAAACGCTTTTTCAGCATCAATTGAGATGATCATGTGATTTTTGTCTTTGATTCTGTTTATGTGGTGAATTACATGGATTGTTTTTTGTATGTTGAACCAGCCTTGCATCCCTGGGCTGAACCCAACTTGGTCATGGTGTATAATTTTCTGGATGTGGTTTTGAATGGGCATTGCTAGTATTTTGTTTAGCAGTTTCAAATCTAAGTTCATCAATGATATAGGCCTATAGTTTTCTTTTCTTGAGCTATCTTTATTTGGCTTCAGTATTAGTGTGATGTTGGCTTCATATAATGTGTTTTGGAGGGTACCATTTCTTTCTATTTCATGGAATAATTTGAAGAGTATTGGGATTAGCTCTTCCAAAATGTTTTATAAAATTCACTTTGAAAACCATCTGGCCCTAGGCTTTTGTTTGATGGTAAACTCTTTATTGCCGTCTCTATCTCTTTTATTACTATTGGTCGGTTTAAGTTTTCTATATCTTCTTAACTCAATTTAGGAAAGTTATATGTGTCTAGAAATTTGTCAATTTCTTCTAGATTTTCCATTTTGTTGGAGTATAGTTTTTCAAAATAGTTTCTGACTATCTTCTGTACTTCCATACTGTTGGTAGTAATATCACCTTTTTCATCTCGTACTTGGGTAATCTTGGTTGATTCTTTCTTTTGTTTTTGTTGATTTTCTGTATGATCTTTTTATTCTCTACTTCATTAATTTCTGCCCAGATTTTATAATTTTCTGTCTTCTACTAGCTTTGGGGTTGGACTGTTCTTGTTTTTTGAGTGCTTTGAGCTGTGCCATTAGGTTATTTATTTGGTGATTTTCTGTTTTTCTTATGTGGGCACTCAGTGCTATAAATTTTCCTCTTATTACTGTCTTCAAAGTTTCCCAGAGGTTTTGATATGTTGTGTCTCTGTTTTCATTGGTTTCTAGGAATTTTTTAATTTCTCCCCTTACTTCTTCTATGACCCAATCCTCATTCAGCAATGTGCTGTTCAGTCTCCATGTGTTTACATGGTCACTCTGGGTCTTTTTAGAGTTGATTTCTAGTTTAATTCCATTGTGGTCTAAAAAGATGCAGAGAATTATGATACATTTTTTGAATTTGTCAATGCTCTCTTTGTAGCCCAGAATGTGGTCTATTTTGGAGAAGGTTCCATGTGTAGCTGACAAAAATGTGAATTCATCTGTAGTTGGGTGAAAGAATCTATATGTGTCCAATAGGTCCATTTGGTTTATAGTATTCTTTAGGTCTGAGGCATCTCTACTGACCTTTTGTTTAGAAGATCAGTCTAGTGATGTGAGAGGAGTATTGAAGTCTTCCAGTATTGGTGTATTGGCATCTATGTGTGTCTTTATATCATAAAGAGTTTGTTTTATGAAAGTGGCTGCACCTATGTTTGGGGCATAGATGTTGATAATTGTTTTTTCCTCTTGCTGGATTGTTCCTTTTACTAGTAAAAAATGACCCGCTTTGTCTCTTCTGATAAGCTTAGGCTTGAAGTCTAATTTATCTAATATCATGGTTGCTACTCCTGCTTGTCTTTGGGTTCCATTGGCATGGATTACCTTACTCCAGCCCTTCATCTTTAGTTTGTGGGAATCTTTGCTTGTAAGGTGTGTTTCTTGCAGGCAGCATATAGGTGGATTCCTGGTTTTAATCCATTTTGCCACCTTGAGCCTTTTTAATGGGGAGTTGAGACCATTTATATTCAGTATGATTATTGAGAGATGATTTTTAATTCCTAACATTTTGGGGTTTGACTTGTGTTTTCAATGGTGTTTATTCTTCTTTGCTCAGTTCTTTGCTTCCTCAAAATTATTGTTTCTCTGGTTCTGACATTTACTTGCAAGTTATTCTTTGTAGTTAATCTCTTTGAGTATTTTCTCTAGTGCTGGTTTGGAAGACATAAATTCTTTCAGTTTCTGTTTGTCATGGAAGATTTTTATATCCCCGTCAATTTTGAGAGAGAGTTTTGCTAGGTATGAGAATCTTGGCTGCAAGTTATTTTCTTTCAGAGTTTGGAATATGTTACTCCAGCCCCTTATGGATTTCATGACTTGATTTGGGAGGTCTGGAGTGATTCTAATTGATTTGTCTCTAAATGTCACTTGGCCTTTTACTTTTTTTGCCTTTAGAATTCTCTCCTTAGCCTCTACATTAGTCAACTTGATTGTTATGTGACATGGTGATTCTCTTCTTTGGTCTTGTCTTGAGGGATTTCTGTATGTTTCCTGTACCTGTGTGTCAACTTCTCTTTCTATGTTTGGAAAATTCTCTGATATTACTTCTTTGAAAAGATTGTTTATTTTATAAGTTTCAACTTTTAATCCTTCTTCTATGCCTATTATTCTTAGGTTAGCTCTTTTAAAATTGGCCCAGATCTCTTCGATGTCCAATTCATACTCTCAAATTTTTTTTTCTAAATTATATTTTATGGATTCATTTTTGGAATGGTCATCTTCTATGAGTGATATTCTATTTTCCATGTGGTCTAATCTACTATTTATAGTTTGTACTGATGCCTTCACTTCAGTTATTGCATCTTTCACTTCCTTGAATGCTTCTCTTTGGTTCCTGCTCAGGGTGTCAGATTCTTTGTTTATTTGTTCCTTTCTTTCTTTCCAACTCTCCCTACATTCTTTCCAAAAATCCTGTATTGTTTCTAGTATTAAAGATCTGAATTGTTCTTCTAGTAATCTCTGCCATTCTGGGTTGGTGAGATCTGTTATTGATGGGTTGTGGTGGCTCATTGTTTCTTTGTTATTTTTCCTTCCCATGGTTCCCCTGTTCTTAAATTTATATCTTTGCTGCTCTTGCAAGTTTTCTCATCCAGTCTCTGCAGTGGGGGTTTAGAGGTGTCTGCTGGTACATACAGGGACACGTTGTGTTCAGTGGTAAAGGTTGGTGAGAAGTCACAGTGATGAATGCAAGAATAGGGTAAAGAAGAGAGTATGGTCCAGCAGAATAAGAGGTTGAGTGTGTTGAGGTGATATAATGTAAAGATTAGAGATGGTAGATATGTTGGGGGTTTCAGGTAGTTAATGTAGAGTTTTAAGTGTGGCCATATGAGATGGTCTTGATATGAGACAGGGAAAAATGAAAAGAAAAGAGAAGAGGAAAAGTGTTGAGGAGAAGAATATAGATGGGACAGAGGGAGGGAAGCTTGTAAAAGGGATAAGGAGGAGATTCAACAAACTAAGCAAGAAATAACAAAGCAACCAATCATCCAAACAAACATAAATAAATCAAGGCAATACAAAACAAAAACAGAGTAAGAACAAATAAAATATAACACCAAAAAAATCTACAAAAAAAAACATAAAACAAAAAGAAGAAACAAAAACAAAAACCCTGCTAGTTTGTAAGTACAGAGATTAAATTTTCAAGTGTGTCTCTGGCATTTTTATTTGCTCTGTCAGTTCAGGCAAGGGGTTCCACTGATGCCTCTCCTGCTGCAAGCTTGTGTTTCTGAGCTCTCCACAGGGTCTGTCTGCATTTCTCTCTCTGCCTTTGCTGGTGGTAGGAGTGTTTAAACATGGAAACTGGTTAGGCTGCCACTGCTGTATTGAAGAAAGTTTTCTCTATATAAAGTCCCTTCTACAAATGTATGTTTTTTCCCCTCAGATATTCTTGCAGAGATGCTCTAGAAAGAAAGGACATTTTTTCTATAGGACAAAGCAATCATATTCTCAGTTTTCACTAAAATTCTCATTCCCCAGAAAATTGGCTCTATTTCTTCTTAATGGAGCTGCAAAATTACAGAGAAGGTGATTCGGTGCCATTCCCTCCTGTGACTACATCTCTGCCTCCCTCATGCACCTACCCTCCCATCACCATCCCACTCCAGCCCCAACGCCATTGCACCTCAACATGCTGCCTTGATCCTATTGCACTATGGTTTGAATACATGTGTCCCTCCAAAATTCATATGTCAGAAGCATAATCCCCAGAACAATAGCATTAGGAGGTGATTAGGTCACTAGGGTTCTAGTGATCATGAATGAATTTGCCCTTATGAAAGGATTCAAAGGAACTAGCTAGCTCATTTTGCCATTTTTTTAATGTGGTAGGGATTGAACCCAGGGGCATTCTACCTCTGAGCTATACCCCCCAGCCCTATTTTATTCTTCATTTTGAAACAGGGTCTCACTAAGTTGCAAAGGGCCTCACTGAGTAGCTGAGGTTGGCCGCAAACCTGTGATCCTCCAGTCTCAGCCTCCCAAGAACTGGAATTACAAGTATGTGCCACCATGTCAAACTCCTTTTTCTCTTTTGCCTTTCTGTCCCCTCTATCATGTGAAAACAGTGTCCGTCCTCTCTGGAGAACACAGTAACAAGAGTCAGATTAGAAGCAGAAACCAATCCCTCATCAGACACCAAACCTGCCAGTCCCTAGATCTTGGACCTCTGAAACTGTGGGAAATAAAATCTTGCTCTTTATAAATGACCTGATCAAAGGTATTTTGTTACGGCAGCAAGAATAGATTAAGATATACTTCAACTTCCATGCTCTTGGATAGGCAGAATAAATATCATCAAAATGGCTATTCTCCCAAAAGTGATCTACAGATTGAATGTGACACCCATTAAATTACCAAGGTCACTCCTCACAGACATAGAAAAATCAGTCCTTAAATTCATTTGGAACAACAGAAAGCCCATAATAGCCAAAGTGGTTCTTAGCAACAAGAAACATGCAGGAAGCATCACAATACCTGACTTCAAACTCTACTACAAAGCCACAGTAATAAAAACAGCATGGTATTGGCACAAAAACAGACATATAGTCCAATAGAGCAGAATAGAAGACTCAGAGACAAACCCATATACTTATAGTCAATTGATTTTTGACAAAGGGGCCAAAAACATATCCTGGAAAAAAGATAGCCTCTTCAACAAATGGTTTTGGCAAAACTGGTTAACTATATGCAGGAAAATGGAAATAAACCCCACTTTCTCACCCTGCACAAGAGTCAGTTCAAGATGGATCAAAGACCTGGAAATCAGGTCAGAGACCCTACAGCTACTTGAAGAGGGCATAGGTCTAACACTTCAACACATAGGCACAGGTAAAAACTTTCTCAACAAGACCCCAAAGGCACAAGCCACTCAAAGGAAGATCAATACATGGAATTGCACTAGACTGAAGAGCTTCTTTGCAGCAAAGGAAACTATCAAGAACTTCAACAGAGAGCCTACAGAGTGGGAGAAAAATTTTGCCAGTTACTCCTCCGATAGAGGATTAATATCTAGAATATATAAGGAACTCAAGAAACTCACAACTAAGAAAACAAATAACCCAATCAAAAAATGGGCAAAGGATCTAAATAAACACTCCACAAAAGAAGAATTACAAATGGCCAATAAATGTATGAGGAAATGTTCCACATCATTAGCAATCAGAGAGATGCAAATCAAAACTACCCTGAGATTTTACCTAACATCAATTAGAATGGCAATCATCAAGAACACAAACAACAACAAATGCTGGTGAGAGTGTGGAGAAGTGGGAACCCTAGTACATTGTTGGTGAGATTTCAGATTAGTGCAACTACTTTGGAAAACAGTATGGAGGATCCTCAGACGAATGGGAATGAACCTACCATATGATCCAGTAATACCACTTCCGAGTATCTACTCAAAAGAATGGAAACCAAACTATCAGGCCAATGCGTATGTAACTAAGTTGATAGTCACACAATTCACAATTGCCAAACTATGGAACCAGCCAAAATGTCCATCAACAGATGAATGGATTACAAAACTATGGGATATGTATACAATGTTATTTTACTCAGCCATGAAGAAGAACAAAATCATGTCATTTGCAGGGCAATGGATAGAACTATAAAACAGTATGTTAAGTGAGATTAGTCAGTTACAAAAAGTAAAAAATCATATGCTCTCCCTAATATGTGGAAGCTAGGGAGAAAATGGGTCATAAGAGGGACTCTAGACAAAGAAGGAGAAACCTTAGATGAGCAAAGAAGGTGACTTAACTGAAGGGGATCAGGGGGAAGGAGGGAAAGACCCTAATGCACATGATGTACTTTCACAAACATATCAAAGTCAATCACTAAACTGAACATGAGAAGGAGGGAGAGGGGAAGGAATGGGCCAGGAATTGGGGAAGGATTAAATAAGAAATGTGTGCATGTATGCCTTTACCAGCCTGTACCTAACAAAGATGTATGATTACAATGCACCAATAAAACAAAAAAAGACATACTTTAATAATCCTATTCCTACCTCCATCATCCCATTTCTACCTCTATCGCCCCACTCCTATCTCTAACATCATCGATACCTATCTTCACTATCATGTAATCTCATGGACACATAAGCATAAAAATCAAGTTTCCTTCAAGGGTAAAACTCAGGCTGCCATTAAACCTCTCAATAGCATAAAACAAAGGATCATAAATTGGGAGGAAGAAAATGTGGACCAAGAATTTTAAATGTGAGAAGTTGTCCTTCAAATTCAAAGGCAACAGCCATGCTAAAACATATAACACCACCACCACAGTCCAAAAAACTAGAGAATATAACATTAAGGATCCCTTGGAAAGAAATACAAAAGACTTCTCTATCAAATCCAGCCATCCAAAAGATAAAATAAAGAACTTGGAAAAAACAAATTTTAACATCTTCTAAAAATAAGTGGTGGTGCACCCCTGTAATCCCAGTACTTGGAAGGCTGAGGCAGGAGTATCACAGGTTTGAAGCCAGCCCCAGAGAGATCCTGTTTCAAAATTTAAAAAAAAATTAAAAAGGGTAGGTAGTGTAGCTTGGAGGTAGAACACGCCTGGATTCAATCCTCAGGACCAAAAGAAAAAAAAAAACTATATCATGAAGATTTGTATATCAAAATAAGAAACTGAAGCTATTTATCTACACTAATTGCCATTTAAAATCAAATGGGACCTGTGGATATAGCCCAGTGGTTAAAGCATATGCTTAGTATGCACAAAACCATGAACTAGATTCCCAGCACTTAAAATATGAAGTAAAATAATTCTGTAATAAAGTTGTGAAATAGAGTGTAAAGGCAGTGAAAAAGTTCTGATTTCATAGAGTGCCATCTTAGAGAATTTATTAATACTTCTAAATCTAAAACCCAAGTTTAAAAAACATAGCAACTTCATCTTGTTAAGTATTTATACTCTGTTTTAACTTCAGTAGGCTCTCTCAGGAACTTATTACAAATTGTAAAAAATATTAAGGTGAGGTTCTCATAATTCCCTGTTTCCTTTACTTCTATAAAATAACATCATCTTGTCCCAGTTAATTACTAATGGGAGCCAGGATATGCCTGCTACTAGCATTCAGGCCAATGGAAGACACAAGGGCATGTCCTTTGGGCCAGGAATCCCCCTGCTTGCTTGGTCCTGAGAACAGCACTCCCAAAGCAGACAGTGAGTTTCAAGTGGCTTTCGTTCTCAGGCTGAAAGGAGACTGGCATCTGTGCTGACAGAGCCTTCTCAGACACTTGTATTCCTGCTCAGAGGCCTGGACCTGCATACCTTGGAGATGTGCTGTTCAAGTAAATGTCAAACACTGCTAGCAATAAAACTGTCTTCTATGGAAGCCCAATACATAAACCAGACAAAAGATGAATGGCTGTGGTTGAAGTGGGGGTTAAGGGGAGTGCTACACCCTGCCCTTTCCTTGCCTCTGTAGCAGCGATACCTCTCTGAAAGCCCCAGGGCCTCATGAACACAACATGGGGCTGCTGGGTTAGCCCAGTCCTCCTGTTCATAGATGAAGAAAGAGAGGGTCAGAGAGGGAAGAGACTCACTCAGGGCCACAGAGCACCTGTGTTCCTTCCTCTCTGAACACTCTCTCACATTCAGGGCCCAAGAATACCCCATCTTTGAAACGGCTGAAGCCAGGCATGATGGTGCACACCTGTAATCTCTATACTTGGGAAACTGAGACAGGAGGATGGCAGGTTCCAAGCCAGCCTCAGCAACTTAGTGAGAACTTGTTTCCAAATAAAATATAAAAATAGGACTGGAGGTATAGCTCAGGAGTAAAATAAAATAGAAATGGTGGAGCCCTGCGGTTACTTGTCCAGCTGTGTCTTGGGGGATGTGTTTCTGAAGATTGCCAATGGGTGGTGACAATCCCACATTCTGATCACTCTACCACATAAACCCTGTATTCCTCTTGTAGGTTGCCACAAACTAGGTGGCTTAAAACTATAGAAGTTCATTCTCTCACAGGTCAGAAGGCCAGATATCCAACTCAAGGTGTCAGCAAGGTGGATTCCTTCTGGAGGCTCAGAGAGAAACCAGCCCATGCCCTCCTCCCAGTTTCCAGTGGTTCCTTTGCTTATACATTTGTCACTCAAGTCTCTGCCTGCATCTTCATATAGCTGTCTTCTCTGTGTGTCCCCTCCTTTTCTTGTAAGGATATGGTCATTGGCTTTAGGACCCATCCTAAATCTAAGATGATTTATATTAAGATCTCTATTTATAAACAAATATATTTGACCTTATATCCAAATAAGGTCAAACTCTGAGGTTTTAAGATCACTCTCTGAGGTTCTGGGGTGACATAAATTTTGGAAGCATACTCTATTCAAACTACTATTTAAGCCCCAAATGACTCAGCGGGGGACTCAAACCTAGGACCTCAAGTTCATTAGCTAGCAAGGGCTAGGTCCATCCTACTGAGCCAGATTTCTCCCTGCTAGAAGAGCTCTGGACATCCAAATTCCTTAGCTCCTCCTCCACTCCCCTTCAATGGGCTCAGTAGGGGCGGTCTGTGATTCCCATGCAAGCATGCAGATAGAGATGATGACATGATACATGGAAAACCTAGGCTGTCCAGATGACAGGGCAAATTTGCCTTCACAGAGACTGGCCTAAGGTATTCCCCCTTTGCCCCTCTTCTCCCTACTCAGCAATGGACTTGGGAAAAGTCCCTCTTCAACTCTTCCTGGGGTTACCCAGAAGTGACAGTGCCTATATACCAAGGGACAGGGAGCTTATCAGTGATGTGCCAAGCTCGTGAAGTGCATACTCTGCTTTCATATGGGATGTGGAAGCCAACACTGACAGCATCCTGGAGCACCTTCAGATTACATCCAGTTCACTTAAAGGAACACGGAAGGCAGCGGTCTCTGCAGAGAAACCTGCCGGGCATGGTTGGACAGAGGGATACAGTTTCAGGGTGATGCAATGGAAATTTCAAGAGGCCCCCAAGAATTTTCCACAAACAAGAGCTTGGCAAGAATTGTGAACTTGACGAGGCCAGCTGCCAGGAGATAGCACCTCAGCCTTCAGTGGTGACAAGTCAGAACAAGCTGAAATTCAGGTGCCTTCGGTTTCATATCTCTCCTCATTGCACTGTGGGTTTTCTTGCATTTGCTTTGCCCCAGGAGCATCAGGAGCATGAGTTAGTGAGGCCTTGGTGATATAACCATTAGCTTGTAATAAGAGCTCAAGTTGTGGTGTCAGACCTGAGTTCATGTCCAGGCCCTGCCACTTAACAATATGGCCAATGCAGGTTACACTAAGCTAATCATGATGTTACCTTAGGGGATTATAGATGAGGTGCTTGTCAATGACAGTGCGTAGCACACGCTCAATAAAGGTGGGTGGTCATTTTTATTTTTA
>PVLC010000013.1:272535-479718 GCA_004027655.1 Graphiurus murinus
CTTGATAATAAGCTTGGACATGATAATAAATGACAAGATAATAAGCTTGGACTTGATCTTATGGGTTATGCAGAACTAGAGAGTTTTTGTTTGGGGGTTTTGTTTGTGGGGTTTTGGGTGGTACTGGGGATTGAATTCAGGGGCATTCTACCTCTGAGCTACACTCCCATCCCTATTTTATTTTTATTTTTTGAAACAGGGCCACACTAAGTTGCTGAGGGCCTCACTAAGTTGCTGAGGCTGGCCTTGAACTTGTGATCTTCCTGTCTCTGCCTCCCAAGTACTGAGATTATAGGTGTGCACCATCCCACCTGGCTAGAACTAGAGAGTTTTTAAAGCAGCGAGAATAACCATTTGGTGCTTCCTTTTTTATGAAGGATTAACTGAAGGATAGAGGCAGAAGGTACAGGTAAGAAACTATTTAATAGTTCAAGTAATTGATTACAAGGGCCTAAAAGTGCCAAGAATGATAAGAAGAATGGAGAAGAGGGATGGTACTAAATACATAAAGCTGAAGTTGAATAGACAGGGTTGGGCAACTAATTGGGTACGGTGGTAAAAGAGTGGGAGGAGTCAGAAAAGACCCTCGGTGGGTGGATAATGATGTAATGAGTAAAGATAGGGTACCCAGGAGAAAAAGTAAGGGGTGGGGGGGAGGATCATAGGTTCTACTGGGGATGTGTTGTGTTGGAAGCATTGCAGAACAGACACAGAATTGGGAGGCAGCTGGAAATAGAAACCTGAATCTCTGGAGAGAGAGAGAGAAATGTGTGAGTCATCAGCATTTCAAGGTAGTTGAAGGTCTGGGAGAAAAATAAATGTTCCCAGAAAAAAACTCAGAAATTGCTAGAGAAGAAAAAACAAACAAACAAACAAAAAAACCTCTAGGAAGATGCATTTTTATACACTGTTGGAGAAAGAGGAGCAAGAGATTAAAGAAGAATAGTCAGTGCAGTAGAAGAAGTAAACGTGGCATGATGGAAGGTGACACTCTTCTAAGATCTGCGCAAAATGATCCCAATGAGTCACTCTGGGATCTTGTTAAAATACGGATTTTGACTCAATAGGTCTGTGGAGGGACCTGGGCCTCTGCATTTGAATCATGTTTCCAGGTGATACCCTTAATGCTAGTCCATTGACCTCACTTTGAATTGGCAAGAGAAGAGAGTGGAGACTAAGACAAAATCAGAATTAAGCAATTAGGAATCCTAGTACTTGAAAGGCTGAGACAGGAAGATCACAAGTTCGAGGACAGCCTCAGCAACTTAGAGACCTTATTTCAAAATAAAAAATAAAAAAGGTCTGGGATTGTAGCTCAAAGGGAGAATGCCCCTGGGTTCAATTCTCCAGTACAAAAAAATACTGATTGGGAGACAGAGGGAAAGTCAAGATAAGGATGAAAGTCTTTCTAGAGGTTCAACAGGTGAGGAGAGATATGAGGTAGTGTCCAGAAAAAGGGGCAAAGAGGAGAATTTGAAGGGAGTGAAGAAAATTTGAGCCTGTTTGTATAAAGGGGAGGGAAGCAGCAAAGACAAGTGGGTGATCATTCTAGAGGAAAGGGAAAGGCATGTTACCAACTGGTTAGTCCTTCCCCCCCACCATGGTTTGAGTACACACCCTAAAGTTTCACGAGCTGGAAGGTTGATCCCCAGTTTAGGGGTGTTAAGGTTGTGTGACCTTTAATAGGTAGAGCTTAGCAGGTTTCAGTTGGGGCATGCGGATAGAAAGGATTAATGTAGGTCTTATGGTTCCATGAGAACTGGTTGTTATTGGAGGGTCTGGTCCCTCCCCTGAATCCCTCTTCTGTGCACACCACTTGCTATTCTCAAATACATTCCCATGGGTCTGATATGATCCACCATAGGCCCTCACCAGAACCTAGCCAATGCCAGGGTCATGCTCTTAAACCTCCAGAACTATGATCTAAGTAAGCATCTTTTCTTTATAAAGTGCCCAGTTCTGGGTATTTTAATATAGAAACAGAAAACTAAGACACCCCCTTACCTCCTTCAAAGATACTTCTGAGACAAAAGGGAAAGCGATAAGGCTATGAAATGAAATAGGTAGACTTCTGAGGAGTCAAGGTAACGAATTTCATAACTAATGTCCTTTTTATTTACAGAAGTGAGAACTAAAGTTATCTGCTGAGAACAAAAAGATGAATTGGTTTTGGAAGGTAGGAGAGAATAGTAATGATTTGGAATATCCACTGTTAAGAATGAGGATAGGATATGCTGCTGATAAGAAAATATGAGATAAGATAGTGATAAGACAAATGAAGTAGGAATGAGAAAAATAGCAATTCATAATAATCCTATTTAGATAATAATCCATCACATATGTAATATTTTATTTAGCATGCAAAAATCAATTGTAGGAGGACTCCGGCATCTGGAGAATTTTAGTGTTGGAAGGGATCCTTTATTCTGGAAACAGGATTTCCAAAACCATAGAGTGAACTTTGCACAGGAAATACAATATTGTCCATATTTACACTAGTGAAGGCTGGCCTCACACGATACCTTGGCTATCCAAGCTCCCAGCTCTGGCCTTAGACCTCTTGGAGCCCACGGACAAGGATTTCCTTGCACCTCTCCATTTCAACACGCTTAATTCAGATGCTAGACACACAAATTCCAGCCCATTCTTCTACTTATGGCAGGCAAAATCTTTGTAGTCTTCTCTTTTGAAAAGAGATATAAATAACAAAATGCCAATGAAATGAAATTTTGTATATGATATCATCTTCTTCTCTATCTGGATGAAGAAAGAAAGTCAGTTTGGAAGGAACTTTCAGTTGGGGGTCTGAGGTTGTATTCCTTGAGTGGCGGCCTCCCTTTGCACATGAAAGACTTTCTCGCTGGTCCTGGAGAAAAGGTGAAGCAGAAGTATTGGTGCTTTCTTAAGCTTTGTGGTACTTCTGTCTCTCTTGTTTCCGGGATAGGAGTTGATTATCTCCTGGAAGAAAAGATCCTGAGACCTTCAATTTATTTACTATGAAATTTAACGTTGGGAATATGTTAGAATGGCCCCTGCCAAGAAACATCAAAAAGGAAAAGTCACCAAGAACCTTTAAAGTCTCAAAAGCTATTCAGAACTTGGACATTTCTCACTCCTGCCACCATTGCTGCCTTAGTCTGACACTAGCATGCCTTCTCTGGATTATTCCAATTGCTATTTAATTGCCTTTTATGGGACACACACACACACACACACACACACACACACACACACACACACACTCAGTCCCTGAACTCTGACACTCTTATCCTCAAGACTACAAAAAGAGTAATGCTTTTTACAAATTTAAACCTCAAGTCAGTTCCAGTCACTGCTCTGCTCACAACTCCAATTTCCTCCCTTCTCGTGCAGAGAAAAGGCTAAAGTCCTTAAAATGGTTCAGAAGGTCATACATGATTCCTCCCTGTTTTACTTATATATCATCTCCATTTTCTTCTATAGTCCCTAAATTAATCTGAGCCTTCAGAGAAAGGAAACCAATAAACAGATTTTTCGATTTTATGATGGTTTAAAAAGGTATCAGTACAACTATCTTGTTTTTCATTTTTAATAAAGTATTCAATAAACAACATGAAATATTCAACAGTTTATTATAAAATGGATTTTGTGTTAGATTATATGATTTTTCCCAACTGCAGACTAAGGTAAGTACTCTGATACTGTTTTGGTAGGCTAGGTTAAACTATGATATTCCATAGATTAGACTACTAGATATAGTTTCAACATACAATGGATTTATCAAGATGTAACCCCATCATAAACCGAGGGTATTGTTAAAGGAGTTGGCTTACAGTTATACAAGCTGAGAAGTCCCACAGTCTGCTGTGGGCAAGCTGAGACCCAGGAGAGTCAATGTTACAGGCCCAGCTGATTCCAAAAGCCTAGGAACAAGAAAAGCCAATAGCATAAGCTCCAGTCTGAGGCAGAAGGCCAATGCTCTAGCTCAAAGACAATCAGGCAGAGAGGGAGCTGATTGGATGAGGCCCACCCATATTGGGAAGAGCAATATACCTTTCTTGATCTTCCAATTCAAACGTTAATCTCATCCAGAAACATCCCCACCAACACACCCAGAATATTTAACCCTTCTAGCCCAATCAGTTTGACATGTAAATAAACCATCATATACAGCTACCCCTTGTGAACTCAGCAGCATTTGCATCTCCTTAGACTAGGTTTAATCTCCAAATAACAGCAACAACAAATTCATAGTTCTTCCTAATGTGATACAACTATCCTGCACACAACCCAAAACATACTAACTCCTTCTCCAGAAAAGAAAGTAAAGTCTTGAGTGGTGTTTACTCTTCTCCTTGATATCCCACAACTTAAATATAATGTAAAATTAATAATACTTACATATTATTGTAAGTTAATGCACTTTATGCTTTATGATACAGGAATAAGAAAGGAAACAAAGGTATTGTGTGTGTGTGTGTGTGTGTGTGTGTGTGTGTGTGTACATACAAAGGTTCATGACAAAGAGTAAATGCTTATGACAATCACAGTCCTTATTTCTGTAATTGGTCATTAGTCACAGCTAACTAGTAGTTATGAGCACTTTCTACTATCCACTCCATATTCTCATTGTCTTCAGCCATGACCTCAGCTGTTCAGTTCTTTACCTGGTGAAGTGGCCTAAACTTTCATTCCTGAAGGGTCTGGGATTAATAATCCTGCCTGGATTGGATGTTTTCTATTAGTCTTAATTGTGTCCTGATTAATAATACTAAGTGTGGTGATACTCAGAGATGCCCTAAGGGATCTCTCATATTCCAGACAGGCTCTTTCTACCTCCAATGTGAAATAAGAGTCCAATTGCCCTTGGTAGTTAGGATCAGTCTCCCCCATCAATATAGTAAATTCCTTCTTCTATTGACTCAGAGGCACGAAGACTCCAAAGAGGCCAGGGAGCAGTCTTAACTTCCAGTTCAATAACATTGTTATTGTGTCTTGCTGGAACACTCTTTCCTTTAAAACCAAGACCTCCAGGCCAACAGAGCATAAATTCATGAGAACAAGAAGCAAAACTTTGCTAGTGAGTCACCAGGTAATAGTGAGTGCTACCATTCCTGTTTTCACCTACTGACTCCTGGCCTTGTGAATTGTGGTTCTGAGAGAAACAGCACCATTTGCTGGAGGATAATTCAGAGCAAAGCAGCCCTCTGGAGAACCTTGTCCTACTCCTTCAAGGTATTCTCACCTAGCTGGTACTCTATGTCTTCAAAAGTCCATTCCATCATCCCACCAAGCCAGCATCTTCAGGTTGGTGGATAACACGGCAAGACCAAGGATTCCATGAGCATAGGCCTAGTGCTGCACTACTTTTCTGTGAAGTGAATTCTTTGGTCAGAAGCAATGTTGTGTGGCAGACCATGATGATATATGAACCATTCTTTAAATCCACAGATGGTAGTTTAGGCAGATGCACTTAGTGAAGGAAGGGCAAATCTGTACCCAGATTATTACAACAAGAACAAAGCACTAGCCCTTCCACGAAAAGGCAGCCCAATCTAATGAACTACATCAGGAGGCTCAGTGCTGGTCCTTGCTGTGGCCAGATTGGCCACCACTCAGCAGTGGCTGTAGCTAAGACAGCCTTGGTGATTGAAAGTCCATGTTGCTGAGCCCATGCATAACCTCCATCCCTCATAGGGCAACTTTGCTCACAAGCCCATTTGACAATAATGGGGTGGCTGGGCAGTAAGCTGACTGGTACCACAGAATAGGTCATTTGATCCATTTGATTATTAAGATCCTCTTCGCTTGAGATCACCCTCCAACAAGCATTCATATGGGCATGGAGTCAGAACTTCACTTATTTCTTTGAGAGAAGTCACAATATTTTTATGTGAGATATCAAGAGTTTATTACTGATGACTAGGTTCTAGGTCAAGGATAATGGTCTGGCCCTGCAGAGGAAGTGACTGAGCCGGAAGCTCCTCCAGATCTGGTCATCCTGCCCAATAGGGACCATCAACATGTTTTAAGAGCCCAAGGAAGCTCCATGGGGACCATAACTTCCATCCCAGGAGTAAAGGACCATCCTGTTTAGGTTGTATGGGACCAGCATTCCATGGAGACCCCATACAACAGCCTCAGAAACAGTGGTCTTAGGGATCTGCTTCAACTTGTTGGTTAACTCAGAGTTTAGGAACAAAAGTAAACATTTTGAACTTACTAAGTCTCCAGGGATCTCAGCTAATTTGCATGAGGAGAAGGAGCAAGGAACCTTCAAAATGGTGATAGGGACCACCTACTAATGGGGACCTGAGTGATTCTGTGGAATACAGAAAATATGGTTGCACATGTTCCATGAGCAGAAATTAGTTATAGTATTTATACACATAATGAATATTGGGCAATGTACATTAGTGGTTAAAAGCACAGACTTTTCTGATGCCTTTTCTTTTTCTGTAAAGTAGGGATAATAATAGCATGATAGTTCCCCCTTATCCACAGAAAATAACTTCCAAGATCCCCAATGTAAGCCTAAAACTGTAGATAGTACTGAACCTTATATATAGGATGTTTTTTTCCTATACATTCATATCCATGATAAATTTTCACTTAAAGGAAATGCTTTATGGCTTCTCTTTGTCATATCCAAACTGCCAGTATCTCTACTTTTGTCTTTGGGGGCCATTATTAAGTAATATAAAGATCGTTTGAACACAAGCTCTTAGATAATTGATATGATACGCAAGACGGGTACTAAATGACAAACAGGTGTGTAGCGTATAATGTGAATACCTAGACAAAGAGATGACTCACGTCCCAGATGGGATGGAGTGAGACTGCGAAAGATTTCATCAAGCTATTCAGAGTGGTGAGCAATTTAAAACATGAATTGTATATTTCTGGAATTTTCCATTTAATATTTTCAGACCACAATTGACTGCAGGTAACTGAAACTGCAGATAAGGCAAAACTACTGTGCTTATCTCATAGCATGCTTATGAAAATGAAATAAATGAATACATTTAAAGTGCTTTGAATAGTGCCTGACATATGGGAAGAACTTAGTAAATATTAAGCACTATAATTATTACTATTATAATTATATTAAAGTACCTTTCATAATATAACCTATCATATCCTAGTCTTTTATTGTATTTAATCTTGTGTGTGCATGTGTGTATGTGTGTGTGTGTGTGTGTGTGTGTGTGTGTGTGTGTGTGTGTGTGTTGCTAGGGATTGAACCAAGGAACATTCAACTCTGAAAGAGTGAAAAGATAAGCTAAAGCCTTGGAGAAAAATAGTTGTAAATCATATATTGAATAGGTAACTTGGATCTAGAATATAAGAAGGACTTTCAACAGTCAACATTAAGAAAACAAACAACTTAATTAAAAATGGAGAGAAGATTTTAACAGGTACTTTATCAAAGATGATATAACTGTACAGATAACAAATAGGCACACAAAAAGATACCTAGCATCATTTGTGATTAGAGAAATGGAAATTAAAACTACAATGAGATACAAATATATATAGCTATAGGTTTAATACTGAATATTCCCCAAAGGCCCATGTGGTAAAGTCTTTAAATGTGGTGCTATTGGGAAGTGGTGGAACCTTGGAGAGGTGGGCATTAGTGGGAGGTCCTTTAGGTCATAGGGGGTGTGCTCCTGAAGGGAACTGTGGAGCCTTGGCTTCTTCATTCTCAGTTTGCTTTCTGGCCACTAGGTGAGTGGTTTTGTTCTACCATAAGCTCCCACCAGGATGTGCAGCTTCATGGATGAACCAACCATGAACTGGAATCTCCAAAACTGTCAGCCAAAAACCCTTTTTCTCTTTGTAAGTTGATTATCTCGGGTAATTTGTTAGAATGATGGAAAGCTGACTAATACACACTAAAATAGCTACTTTTTGTTTTGTTTTGTTTTTGTTTTTTGTATTTTTAATGGTAGTACCTAGTATTGACAAGGATGAAGAGAAACTACAGCTCTTACCCACTGCCAGTAGGAATGTGAAATGGTTCAACCACTCTGGAAAACAGTTTAGTGCATACTCCCACATGACACAATTCCACTTCTAGGCATTGATCCAAGAAAAATAAAATACATCCACGCCAAAACCTGTGTATAAATGTTTATAGGGGTGTTATTCATAATTACCAGAAACTGGAAACAACTCAAATGTCTTTCAACTGGTGAATGGGTAAATGAAGTAATCCATTTGTCAGATTATAACTCAGCAGTTAAAAAGAATGAACTATCGATATACACAACAACACAGATGAATCTCCAATGCATGGTGCTGAGTGAGGGATGTAAATTGATCCAAAGGCTGTTTGATTTCATCCATATGACATTCTAAAAGGATGGTTATTGGAGGACAGGGATGGGATGAGGTCAGAGTGACCACAATGGGGCAGCAGGAAGAGATTTGGGGAGGTGGTCAAACTCTTTGGTATCCTAAATGTGATGGTGGTTCATTGTCAAAAGATAAAGAACTGTATACCCTACCTCAAAACTTATTATATTTAAATTTAAAGATATATTTTTAAATTAAATAATATTAGCTGGTCTCAGCATTCCAGCTTATTTTATATCACTCACTTTTTACTCCCCACACAACCCTCTGCACACTTCACCCCTTCTGCATTACCCTTGCCTACACATTCCATGAATCTTCACATTTATATTCCTCTGTTCATAATATCTCCTCTAGCGAAATGCCTTCCTCATTCATCACCTCCCCTAACCAATCATTGAAAAACTCCACTGCACCATCCAAATCCTGGTTCAAGTATCAGCTGCTTGACCTGGACAGCTCAAATATCAGCAGACCCTCTGTCTTTTACTCTATGATTGCTGTTAGTTAACTTTTCATTGCTGTGACCAAAATATCAGACATAAACAACTGGAGGAAAAGATTATTTTGGCTCACAGTTTCACAGTTTCAGTTCATGGTTGGCCAGCTCCATTGCTTGGGACTAAAATGAGGCAGAACATTATGGTGGGAGGGCACGGTGGAGGGAAGCTGCTTAGCTCATGGCAGCCAGGAAGCATAGGGGAGCAGGGACAGGAGTCTAGTCCCAAGGTTCTGTGCCTCCCTGACCTGCTTCCTCCAGCCAGCCTCATCTGCCTATAGTTCTCACCAACTCCCATTAAGCCTATTCAAATGATTAGTTCATCAAATGGCTTAACCCACTGATGAGGTCAGAGCCCTGATGAGCCAATCACTTTTACTTCTGAACACTGCTGCATTGCCCAACACATGAGCTTTTGAGGGATGTTCCAGATCCAAACCATAACAATTGCTCTCTCACAAGCTTAGAGTCCAACAAAACTAGATTCAAGTCTGGTTTCTGCCGTTAGCTACATGATCTGAGGCAAGTTTCCTTCTCCTTTTGTGCCTCTATCTCCATCTGCAAAATAGAAATAACAAGTACATTATCTTACAGGATTGTTGGAATAATTAAGATGCAACATGAAGAGTGCTCAGAAGAGCACCAGACTCAAAGCAGGAGCATACACACATACTGATGATGGTAATGGTTGATGGTCTTGGAAATGGTGATGATGACAGTGACAATAGTAATGTCGATGGTGATGGGGGTGATGGCGGTGGTGATGATGGTAAGCATGGTGATGGTGTTGATTGTTGATAGTAGTGATAAGAATGCTTTTAGAATGTCAGCTCTCTGCTTAATTCAGATTACATTTTACAGAGATGCCCCTCTCTTGGTGGGACTGACTCTTTGCACCAACTGCATATTAGTAATACACAAGCAAGCAAAGTTTGGCTCCTATGCTGATAAGTGCCATCATGCCTGCCCTGCTGTCAAGGCTGTTCAAGTTTTTAATTAGAGGGATGTGAGAAGTGTAAAGGAGAGAAATGTTAGGAAGGTGAGCAGACACCCCAGGGCTTGCAGCCATGGTAATGAATCTGGTGCATCAAGGAACCCTTGGAGTTTGCTTATCAGGTGAATGTTAACTTAGCAGGACTAGACTTGTGTTACAGGAAGAAGATTCCTGCTGTACTTTGGAGAGATTGATGGGGCAGGCATTAAGGTGGGAGGCCCTGGTCAGGGTTCATGTCAATCATCCAGATGAGGATCTTGGGCTAAGGTATTAGTAGTGAAGATAAAGAGAGGTAGAAAAAAGTTTTGAGCCATATTTCAGAGAGATTTGATGGGATTTGAATATGGTTTAATATTAACCATTAAAAGAGATATTAAATAGGCTTAAGCTACTGGTACACAATAGCACCAGTTTCCAAAATGGTAGAGACTTGCAGGGAGCATGTGCAAGGAAATGATGGAGAGTTTGATTTTGAACATGTTGGGTTTGGAATGCCTGGCAATGGTCAGATGGAAATGCGAGGTCAGTATATTGGTGTGAGTCTAGATCCTAGAATCATTGAATCCTGTCTCCTTTCTCATCCCCTTTTCCTTCCTACTTCCATCTTGCTAATTTCAGATGTCAATAACCTGCACTATGAAAACAGACTCAGTCTGAGCCCCAGCTTTTACATGTAAATAAAGATAATAATATTACCTACTTCACACTATAAGAAGATGAAATATAATGAAGTAATACAAGTATTATACCCACCACAGTGGCTGGTACATAGTAGGTGTTCAATGAATGGCATAGGGTAGGTGTATATTACTTGAGTTCCCATTTTGATTTCTTACTTTCAGGTGAAGATAAATGCTTAATATGGGACTTGAGATATAGTCAGCATTATGTAAAACTTGACTACTGCCACCAAGATTCAGTATCATGTTGTGGTTAAGAGTATAGCTAGCATTTGAACTGAGACCATTTGTGTTCAAATTCCATTTTACCACTAATTAGCTATTTGGCAAGTTCCTTCATCTCTATATGCCTCAGTCTTCTCATTGGTAAAATGGGTGTAATAACAAGGTGTGGTAGGGCAGAATAATAGCCACCTAAGAATTTCTATGTAATTCCCAGGGTCTGTGAATATGTTAGGTTATATGAAAAAAAGGGAGTTAAATTTGCAGATGGCTTTAAGGTTGCTAATCAATTGACCTTAAAATAGAGAGATTGTCCTGGATTAGCTAGTGGGTCCAATGCAATCACAAGTGGAGGTGGAAATGGAAGAGGTAACAGGACAATAGAGTCAGAGGAAGATGTGATTATGGGAGGATGGCCAGAGAGATGCAACATTGCTGGCTTTGAAGATGGGTGAAGGATCCATGAACCAAGGCATGTGGGTGGCCTCTACAAACTGGAAAAACAAAGGAATGATTCTCTTCTAGCACCTCTGGAAAGAAATCAGCCCTGCTGATGACTTGATTTTAGTAAGACTCATGTTGGATTTCTAACTCTCAAAACATTAAGATAATTATATCTATGATGGTTATGCAGCTAAATCATGCCAATTGGTTATTGCAGCCATATCAAATTAATACGTAAGGCTTAATAAATATAAAGTGCTAAAATCATACTAGGTTCTAGATAAGTTAAATAACCTGTCCTTATTTTATACTGATTAATGACTGTTACTTCTATTACCGGTTCCATTGTTCCTGTTTCTTTTTGCATCTAGTCAAACCACCAAAAACTAAATATCCAACACTGATACTACACTATGCATTAGAGATAGAAAATAAATAGTAAATACTCCTATGGCCCTGAGAAGTTTGTACTCTACAGGAAAACTACACTTGAAAACAGGTAATTGTGTTACAAAATGCTAAGTTCTAATGGAGATGTCTAAAGACTTTTCTTTCTGGTGCTCTTGCCTCAAATTTCCACAGAATTGCAGTTGAGAAAGGTATATTAGCTGAATCAGAATTAATCCTACTTGTTTTACCCAAAATATGAAGCAAAGGAAAGTATCTGTGGTTTCCTAGTGTGATATTTGTGTTTCTCATGGGAGTTCAATGCTATGTGGGAGAGATGGAGCAAAGAGAACTCAGAGTTGAAATCAAAAGTTACTGAAAACCATAAGCTTGTTCTAGTAAGTGCATTTAGGAGATTCATGGAAGGTTAAGAATGGGAAAAATGTGTCAGGATCCAGGAGATATGCACATGACACTTTGGTTCAAACATTTACTTTTTAAGCTCCTATGCACTGTCTTCTTCTCCAAATGAGGTATAATAAGTAAGTAGAAGTAGAAGCTAATGCATGCTGTGTGTTAACAGTGGCATAGACAATAACTGTGCAGAAGGAAAGGTCAGGTAGAACTAAGAGTCCACTCTATGCTTCATGGTGTCTGGAGCTACCTTGAGATGGCAGGATTTGTAGAGGGGCATGCATGGATACACACACACACACTCCTTCATATACACATGCACATACCCACCCTCATCCTTGGTTCCTTCCCACATCTTCTATTTACAGCCTGTGGGGGGGGGAAGCAAAAAAAAGAATAAAAGATGTTTTCCAGCTATTTTCACCCACTCATTCATTTACCCACCATTCATGAGGCCACCACTTGGTCATGCCAAGCACTGTCTAAGTGCTGGAGACAGACAGATAAACATGATGGTGTCCATCTGAAAAGAGCTCCCCTCGTAGCAGAATGACAAACAAAAATATCTTATCATAATGCAAAGACAAGGGCTTAAATAGCAGTGAGCACAGGACTCCAGGAGCTCGGGTTAAAGATGTGAAATAACCAGGTGTGAGGGTTCACAGAAACTTCCAAGAAAGGAGGACCTTACCAATCCTTGAAGGATGAGTTGGATAACTAGCAGTACACCCATGCAAAAGTAGAGGATCATGAAAACCAAGGTGAAATCAGGGGCCAAATTCCCTTCCCATCCCTAAGTTCCACTCATAACTCTGCTCATTAGTTTACACCTTCTCATAATAATTTTGTAGACCACACTACACACAACTGACCCACATCCCAATCCTCATATTAACTGTGGCCTGTGGAGTGGCAAACACGTAAGCAGATGAACCACAATACACTGTGCTAATGGCTCTCCCAGGTGCTTGTGGCTGAGAGATAGAGGGAAGAGTCTGGCCTTTGGAGATGGACCAATCTGAGCAGAAACCCTAGCTCTCCTCCTTCAGAGCTCTGCAGCCTGGTGCAAGTTGGTTTTGCTTTCTGAGTTTCGGTTTCTTTACCTGCAAAATGGGAAAAATAGGAGTCCTACAAAGAGGAAGCAAAACATATATCGGCACAGGTATTGTAGGACTACAAACCCATTGATATTAAGCCAAGGGTCCAGGTGAGGTGTGCTCAGTGCTAAATGGACAGGAGGCCTGAGAACACAAGGTTGCCCTTGGGTTCAGAGATCACTGTGAGATGGGGTGGTCTGAAATAGCTTCAAGAAAGAAGTGGATTCAAGATTCTACTCTGAATGGTAGCAGGTCTACAATTAAGGCAATGGGGCATTAGGCAAATCTCCAACCACCAAGCTTTCCTATTCATTCAACAACTGTGTGTTAAGCAGCTTCTTATGACCCCCCCTCCTTTTTCTGGGGAAAAATGAAAAATTCCATGTTTTCCCTAAATCTTCTGGACAAGTATCAGGCTCTCTATGAAAGGAATCAAGATTTCAGTCTTGAGCTGGGGGTATAGCTCAGTGGTGGTTTGTTTGCCTAGTGTTCATGAAGCCCTGGGTTCAATCCTCAGCAACACACACACACACACACACACACACACACACACACACATTTTCAGTCCTATTGTGTTCCCATATTGGCTCCAATAACTACGCCTCTCTTTCTCCACATACTTCCCTGGCTCCTCTCATATGCTCCCCAAACCTTTACAGTTACTTGTAATGCGCTGTGTGATGTGTAATTGAAAGCAGTAGACATTTCTTGCTCATCTCTTTATACCCAGGATCTAGCAATGTGCTCAGGAATCCACACAGCTGTGGTGGGGAGTGAGAAAAGAAAATACAATCAAGTGGTCACATTACCCCCCAATCAACCTCTCCCTCCTCCATTGAGAAAATTCTAACTTTTGTCATTTGTCATCATCCTCTTCTAAGAGATATTTGAAGTCTTTTAGTTGAATTCCTGGAAATGATTACATGGGTCAGGATAATCAGTGGGGTATTAAGGGAAGGAGATGGGAGGGGAGACTTGATGAAGGAAATAGTTCAAATAATGCTATGCACATATAAGAAATTATCAACCCTAATCTCAACAACATGTATGGGGAGGGGGAGAAAGCAAGGCAGGATCTGGAAAGAAACACAGCAAGTGCTGTGAGTATATATGTTTCAACCTTGCTATGAAGTACACTTATAATGCACCAATAAAAGTATATTTTTAAAAAAAAATACAAGAAATAAGATCAAATAGGTGTTTTCATTGGAGGAAAAAAAAATCTATTAGGAAGACAAGGAAAGCAAAAGCCCAAAAGGATGAGAAGAAGGATGAAAGAGCTAAGAGTCACATGGCTTGAGTTTCAGCAAAGGTTGTGATAGAAATCTGAGAATAAAAATTGAAAAGGGGGGGGGTAGCTACAAAGCTTGGGAGATGTTGGGAGTGATAGAAATGCTGAAAGAAGATTTTAAGAAATATTTCCAAGGTTTATGGGTTGGATTTCCTGTAGAGATTGAAATATATTTTAAGAAATATTAGTTATTAAGCTGTGTTTCACTGATTGTGATATCATGCAGATGCCAGGCCATGAGGCCCCCTAGCTTATCTCTGGATGGTATGCGTTTGGAGGAGGAGTGCAGGAATGAGCAATGATCAGGGAGTCTAGTGTGGAGTACAGTTTAGTTCATAAGAACCACTGATGCTTATTCAAACTGTTAGACAGGCAGTGTTTAAGGTCTTTGGTTCTACACTTCCTGGGTTCCATTGTTTACTAGCTGTATAATTCTCAGACAAGTTGTTGAATTTCTCCAAGCCTCTATTCCATCATTTAGTAAGGGGAAATAAGACTACCTACCGCACAGGGTTAACATGCAGAAAATATAAGTCAATGTATGCAAAGTGCTGAGCACAGGTCCTGATATATAGCAAGCACCTAATGAATGTTAATTGTTACTATTTGTATATGATTGTCACTATTATCCTACCACAGTCTACATAAACAGAGGGTCCTTCCTATAAGTTTCTTGAGACTCTTACTTGTCAAGCCACAATTTCGTTTCCTATGCCAATATTGGCCATCATTCTAGGCCTACTTCAAACCTCATTTTTTTTCTAAGCATCTTAGCAGTATTTTCTAAATCACATCATTGGAATCTGATCCTTTCCATAAGATATTATGCATCTTGTGTCTCCAAAAGATTGAAATCCCCTTTAATGGCATGTGAATCATACTCGGGAGGCTCCTCTTCCACCCCTGGGCAGCCTGCTGAGCACATACTAGCCTTGGAATGTCTTTGGTTGAATGAAATGGACAAAAGTTGGGTGAATCACTTTGTAGACATTTATCTTTCACAGTAATATCTGCCTCATTGACTCCAGCTCATCCTTATCTATCCTATTGTCAAACCCAAGAAATGACCAGACTCTGTCATCCAGAAGGTTCTGAAATGCCACGACAGTGAGTGTCGTGTGATGTAACTGCATTTCATCTAAAATGTCCTTAGTTTAACAGACACTAGGCAGGCTTCTCCATGTCTTCTGGAGAACCACAGACTGTGTGGTGTATTAGAAAGAACACAGAGTTACGAGGTAGAAACTGTGTCCTTGATTTCTACTGGTTGTAAGGATGGGAAGATCATTGACCATCTCTGAACCTCACTTTTATTAATTATAAAACAGCACTAAAAAGTAAATAAATAAAATGTCTACCACATAATCTTGTTGGTCAGATTAACAGATGTAAGGTGTGAGAAAGTTCTTTGAAATGGCAACTATACCAAGTTAGCTATTGTTCTTATTGCCACATTTAAGAATCTGCCAAAGAGGAAGCCTGAGAGAAGAGGCCATTGACCTTGTAGCCTGCATTCAGCCTAATTAACATTCACCCAGAGAGATTCTGAGACTGAAGGAATCAAAGGATGGAGAATGAGGGGGAAGCTTGTGGGAGAGAAGCAGTTGGTGATGAAGAAAGAAAAATCTAATCATTTGCTAACACCAAGGCCCCAGTTTAAGAACACACAAGCAAACAGTGAGGCTGGTGGCCCAGACCAGCTGGGGGACCTTGAGAACAAAAGCAGTTAACAACAGGGCTTTGAGCTTTCGACTCCCAGGGCCAGCTCAGGTCTGGGGATGTTGGAACAAAGGATCTGGGGTCCTGCTTGGACACCCAACCTCATGGTCAAATGTCAACTCATCAATAC
This sequence comes from Graphiurus murinus, assembly GCA_004027655.1. Classification (NCBI taxonomy): domain Eukaryota; kingdom Metazoa; phylum Chordata; class Mammalia; order Rodentia; family Gliridae; genus Graphiurus; species Graphiurus murinus. The sequence continues at coordinate 288,753 of PVLC010000013.1, forward strand.
CAAGGGAACAGAAAGGAGCCTGCTGCTTAGGGCTTTTGTGTCTTTGTTTTTAATTAATTAGTCTTTTGTTCACTCATCTGAGGAATAAAGAAATCTCTTCTGCAACCCTTCCAAAACCCAACTCCCCCGCATGTACCCACATTAGTGAAAACGAAATAAAATCCGTGGTTTTGGAGCATTGCCCTGGTCACATGGTCAAGGAGGCCTTTGAAAAGATCCTTTTTCTTTTTTAAACAAGTGTTTATTGAGTGACTGCTATTCATTCAACAAGCTATCAAGAGTGTAAGAGCGTTCCTGAGCCTCTGGCCCTGCGCTTGGCGCTAGGGACACAAAGATAAACAGAGCCCAGACCCCCGAACTCAGGAAGTTCAATAAGGGAGGTCAGAGGTCAACATCAGTTAACACGGTGCCTGGTAGAGATGCTAATGGCCGTAAGAGACATTTGGAATGAGGTAGGAAGAGGAGCGCACCTCCTTGGGGCAGGATCACAGTAAGTTTTACTTCACGGTGACACTTGAGGGCTGAACAATTTGGACAAACATTCCTCCTCATGTCTACTATGTTATAATAACAGAAAATGAATGTAGCACACCAACAGCTGCGTCGGGCACTTTTCTCAGCACCATCCAATGGTAACTCATGGATGCTGTATGATAGACGCCCTCTGGGATCTCTGTCTTCCCAATGTTCCAGAGCTCCCTGGGCTGGGTTGGGACAGGGAGAGGTGAAGATACAAGCAACTTATTTCACAAATCTTTGCTTGTAGATTTCTGGAGTCCAGGGCCAAGGGCAGAGCTGGAATTTGGAAAGCGGGGGCCCTGATCCTTCATGACCCCATGCACATGCTGCAGACCTGCCCTCGGGTGCACTTTTGTGGCTCTGAGGGCAGGATTTGGACTTTAGATAATAATTGCATAGATTTGCTTAGTAAACACAGGGTAACCAGAGGATAATTACATGTTCTTACAGAGATGGGGCTCAGTAATTACCTTCGGTGGCCCCAAAGTATTATTTAACACATATTCTGGTTTATAAGACAGAAATAATGATGAATTTGCTTGGTAATTACACAGCACTTACCCGCTACATATCCTGCCAGTAGCTGATAGTTAGGCTGTCATTAGGGGCGAGTCGTTGCTTTGGTAAATAAGAAGTTCTTATTATCGGTCTCTAGGCACATAAAGCATTCTTAAAACACCATTAGTGACATTTCTCCAAAGGGTAAATACATAAGTGTGTGTGAGAGCCAACTTTCCTTTGGCCAAATGCTTTATTTCTAACTTTTCCACAGGAGCAGTAAAAAGGAACCAATTCTGACCTGTGACTCTGCTCACTGTCAGCTTCCTCTGGATGAGACCTGCCCTGGTTTAGGTAACAGAAAGGGAGTCGCCACTGGTTGCGATATAAGGATGGTTCTTGAGCCCATCCAAATGGTTGCCCCAGCTTAGGAGGGGCCGCAGGGCTGGCGCCACTACCCCATGGTGGGCTGGGTCAGTATATTGACTGCCAGCGCAAACCACAACCTTTTGATGGGTCTCAGGCTCCTCTTGGATGGGACCTGAGTTCCTCATAGAGGGTCTGGGACTCTGGGAGAGGGGGAAACCTGGTTCTCAGGCCATTTGAGGTATGCATGGAAAAGGAACTTACACACATCAAATACCAAACTGGAGAAATGCAAGCCCAGAATGAGCCTCTTGGTCCTTAACAAGGGGCCTTGGGAAAGCTGCCTAATATATTTAGTCTGGAAGGCAGTAATTTGGGGGCCATGGCTCAGCTCTAACTGCCCTTGGCTCAGCCACTTGCATCAGAGGAAATCAATTCTTTGTAATCAATAGGGGCCCTAAAGAGGGTGGTCAACCATTATGGCTGGTGGGCAGGACCGGGAGTGAGCCCCTGGAGCAAGCAGGGCCCTCATTACCATTCCATTCCATTCCAACCCATCCCATTCCAGGAGGGAACAATTCAACACCAAATATGAACTCCATTCCAAATCCCAACTGCCAAGGCAAATGGCCAGGTCCGGTGGCCTATTTCTTCTGTAATGAACTCCAGGACTCTGAATTTGGCTTTGAAAGTAAATTGTGTTACCCTGGAAGCCAATGGGGAGTAAGTAGGAAAAGCTCAAGGGTTAAAGTCAGAAGACCTGGGTTCACATCCCACCCCCTTGCTGGCTATGTGATCTTTGATAGTCATGGTTCTGAGCTTGTTTCCTCATAAAGCAATCTAAAAAACTAAGTTCCATTAGGACAGATTCATATCTATTTTGTCACTGAAGTCTCTGCACCCTGCCCAATGCCTACTACCTTCTAAATCTATAATCAACATTTTAAACTGATTAAGACTGAAGAAATATATTGCACGTTTAACTCCCATGAACCCATCCACTTGCATTCAGTGAAAAACAGAGAGAGAAAGCAAAATAATGATGCAAAATAACAAATTAAATAGGACAGAAGATTTTGCTTGACAGTCCACTCAATGCATCTGTGCCCCAGAATAATACTAAAGGCAAAGATGTGTATACTCTTCTATCTTACTGTTTGTGAGAATCTGGCTGTGCTGGATCTATGGTTGTACTTAAATATCACACTATGAAATTTATACTCCCACTAATAAGATGCAATATATGTTATATGCACCCCACATAATTCCAAGTACTACTCTTTGTTCAAAAAACTTTTATTCATTTTTGAACAAAGGAAAGGACAATTTCAATGTCATCTTGTCGCCTAATCATAAACTTGAACCTACTGGACACGCCACCCTCACTATTACACCTACAAGTGAAATGATCTCCCTTCCATTCCCTGTGGCAGATGTTGAGACACTAACCAGAATCCCTTGCAATAGCCTCAAGCACTTCCATATTTGGCCACAGAGAGGAATCATGGAAAAGACAATGCTTTAGTGCTGGGTCTGAGTGTGACCGAGTCATGTCATCAGAGCATATCTTCCTGGTGCATTACAAAAGAAACAGCTTTATACCTAGGTTTTAGAGAATTTCCTGGGTATATAAAAGTATAGCTTTTGAAATTCTACTTTGTGGTTGATTCATACGTGTTTCCAAGGAAATTTTTATTTCAACCAGTTTCTGCCTCGTGCTTCACCTTGAGGAGCTCATCCTGTGGCATTTGGGTTCTCTCCCAGGGTCAATGCAAGTGGACTGGAATGTAAGTGCTGTGAACTAGAAGCACTAGACAAAAATAGCTGTTATCTTGCTTGGGGCTCTTTTAGTACTGTTACTTAGCTTGGTCAAGGTCAAGAGACTTGATTAACATCCCAGACCTCTTGACTCTCAGCTCAAGTGCTGGTATCTACATTACAGTTTAACCCAACAAAAACTTGTGGAGTAATTATTAGGTGCTCAGCAAAGTGCTAGTCAACTGGTATGATATAAGAGAAAAATAAGGCATAGAGCACTGGCCACCCATAGCTGGATGGTTTACACAAACCTAACAAGCATCCAGCTAGCCCTGAAATATGGCAAATCTTGGCATTCCTACCTCATGTGGGAGACAGCTAGCCAGGAGCATGAGATGGAGGGGCATCTGTACACATATAGAGAATCAGCCCCCAATCCTTGCTTCTGAGGTCTATTTCTTCCCTGTCCTAAACTGCCTATTAACTGTTGGAACTTTGGTTTTTTTCCCACCCCGATTCAAAACTGCTTTGTTTGCATCTTATTTCACTGGGTTTGAAATGAGGGAAGAAAACACCATGTGAATTCTACCTCTCGTGCCCTAGCCACATCCCATGCCCTGTCTTGTACCTCAAAGCAAAGCGAAAGATAGGAGACACATACAATCCTATATTCAACTAGGAAGTGTTACAGTAATGAGAGAAGGGGACATGGACTGGAGTTACCAGGAGAGCCTCCACGAGAAGGTCAGAGTTATAGAAAGAACTAAGGATGAATTTGAACTTAGGCTGTGGATTGTGCTATTAACTTTCCCTGTCTAACATCCTTATTTTCATTATAGGATTCTGATTTTCCCCATAGGGTAAGACTCCACTCCATGTCTTTAAGGATGGGCAGGTGACCCAGGTCCAGGAAATAGTGGGAATCCCATCCCCTTGACTCCAGTGATTAGTTCATGGATGAGCATGTATGTGGCCCAAGATGCGTGATTAGGCCCATCTCCAGGACTCAAAATGTAAGCCTGGAGCTACCATGACCAGCCCATCGAGTGACTGCCTGAAATGGGCCAATGTGGAGGGAAGCAGAGTCTAGATATTAAAAAATAGACTTTTAATACTAGGTCCTGGAAAAATCATTTGAACTCCTGGATCCAGCTATTCCTACTTTTAAAATTAAATGGTCTTGGATTTTAAGCCACATTACTCATAATTTTTTTAAATTATTTTTTTTCGTAAAGCCAATTGGAGTTGGGCTTCTCCCATTTGCAGTAGAAAGAGTTCTAACAAATTAGATGGTCATTTAAAATGAAGTGAAGGTGACAGGATAGGCCTGAAGAATAGCAAAAGCAAAGCAAAAGGCAGGCAGATAGATATCTGGATTCCCAATCATATATATCAAGAGCCATAGAAAGCTGGCATATTACAAAAATACCAAGTGATAGAAAGAGGCATCTGAACTTGCACCTGACCTTTTGAGAACCCATCTTCAAAGCTGAAAGTGGGGAAACGCACGCATGCCCAGACCCCGAGGCACCTCATGCACCAGCTGGTCCAGTTGCTATGCTCCTCATGCAGGGAAAACCCCACCACATGCCAGATGCTGCACATCTGTGGTTAGCATTGTTCCTTTAAAGAATCATACAGATTCTTCTCTGGGCAAGCCACACATTCTCATTAGCTGTGGTCAGGAGGGGCGCCGCGCTCCTTCAGACGAGTTTCAGCTGACAGACTGCTCTGGGCCATGTCTTTCAGGGAAGCTGATTCATCTTCGGTGTCAGCAGGCTGTGGAGGGTGCGCACCTGTGTCCTAGGATGGCTTCAGAGAGAAGGGAGACAAAAGACCATCTTGGGCCCCAGCTGCCCCTGCAAAACCTCTGATGAAGGGGCCAACACATGCACTGCTGTATCTGGTAGGAAGTTAGGAGTGGGGTCGGTTATGTTCAGCTCCTGGGAACCCCACTGGGGGCTCTCCCTCTGACTTCATTCCCAACAGATAGCTTGGGTTGGGGGAGTCTGACATCTGGGCTTGATTCACCGCCCTCACTTCTCCTCCTCTCAGCTGTCCACACACTACATTCTTCATCCATCTCGGAATGCCAAGTTGCTGGAGGATGCTTTGATGGTGGAGGCACGAACAGGGACAGAGGTGCCGTCACATCGTGCCCACATGGAACTGAAGAGAACCCAGCTCTGTATGCTGAATGACACAGAGGAAAAAAAAAAAACAGAGGAAAAGAGCACAGTAGACTTGACACCCCTCCCCCATCCACTCCCAGGGTAGTGAGTTCAGCGAAATGGTGCATGTGAATCTGTGGCTCCCATAGCGTGTCTGGGTTCCCGCAGGCTTCTCTTTGTATGAGCATTTTGCATTGCTGAGTATACTGGTCCAAATCAGCAGAACTAGCGCCTGGAACAAACAATGCCAGAATCTAAGTGACACAACACAGTAAATGCTGTTTTCTTGCCCAATGATGCAGTGTGATGTGAACCCAGTGGCTGTCCTTGGTGGCCGTCCTCCATGCAGTGATTTGAGGACCTGGATCTTCTGTCTCGGATACTATCCTGCTGAACAGTCTGGAAGGGAAGGAATGAGAGCTGCTGCCCAGTGGGGTCCCCAGAGGCAGTCTCAGAGATGGAGAGGAAAGTGCAGGATGCTCATTTGGAAATGTTTTTAGGATTAACAGCTGTGGAAGGGAGACAAAGATACAAGATTAGGTAGAGGAAGGAGGGAGCTACAGTGCAGTCCCAAGAAAAGATCTCCACCAATTCACTGGGGAACTCCGGAGCCTTCCAGAGTTGTCCTGAGTGGTGATGCTGTTGAACTCGGTGTTGATTGGTCATTAGAAGCAGAGGGGACCTTCTTTCAGTGTCACTCCCAGAGACTGAGGAAATAAGTTCCTTGCTAACGGTGGACCTGAGTGTCATCATATCATCTACCATAAAGGACTGGAGCAGGGACTGGCAAATGTTTAATGAGTAGTTTAGTCTTTGCAGGCCATGCCATCTCAGTCACAGCTACTCATATCTGCTGGTGCAACATGAAAGCAGCCAGAGTCAATATGTGAACCAAGGAGTGAGACTATGTCCCAGTAAAACTTTATTTAGAAAAACAGGCAGTGGGCCACAGTTTGCTGGCTCCTCGACTAGAGGATCACAGAGGTATTTGAGGAGAGGACCAAGCCTGAAGTGACTTTGGGGTCATTCCTGTTTATATTCCATAGGGCAGTCCCAGTCAGAGCCCCAGTTTAACTGAAAAAGGCAGGAAATGGAATCTTTCTGTGTCTCAAGAGAGAGTAAATGGAATTTTTGAGCATCCAACTAGACTCTACAACAAGTGTGATTCTTGAGTTGAATGTCATTTCTATATTACAATTTAGCCCTGAAATATACTGTGTGTGTGTGTGTGTGTGTGTGTGTGTGTGTGTGTTAGACACCTTACTTCAAAGGAGATTTATGAAATTCTCAAGAGTATTTTTCATTGTATGTGAACTTTGCTCCAGGCCCTGGTTGTAGAACCTAAACCCATGTGAACCGTGACTCCACATCCAATAGATGGGGATGAGGGCAAGAGAGCTCAGCTCTGCCACTTAGCAGCTCTGGGCAGCCAATGACATGTCCTTTGTGATCCTTAGTTTCTCCATCTCTAAAATGAGATAAGAATAGTACCTACTTTGTGTGATTTTCTCAAGAACGGAAGTGCTACAATATACCTAGAGCACTTAGTGACTGGCACACAGTAATCACTCAATAAATAACAAAGATTGCCAATTCTTTATTAAAAATAATAAGTTAGCAAAGCCTGTGTGGGGACCTCACGCAAGTTGCTGCCCCTCCCTGCCCTCAATTACATCTTCTATAAGAATGCAGATAATCAGATGGTCCCCCCAGCACACAGGTCTGGCATAAGTAAGTCTCTGTGACAGTTTTAATTAAAAACAAACACAAAATGATAGTAATACTTACTATCATTGGAGGGTTTAGGGGAGAATCAATTCATTAATGTCAACGAAAACAGGTTGAGGCACTGTCACAGGCTCTAGGGAAGTGAATATTAATAATATATTATATTAGTTATCTACTATCCAAGAGGTGAGTGACTGGAAATAGCAACAATTTTATTTTCCAGAGTTCTGTGGGTTGGCCAGGAGGTACTTTGGTTTCACCACTAAAGTACCACCTGGGCTCACTCTCACAGCTGCACTTAGCTCAGCTAGGATGCTGATAAGGCTGTGTTCCAGGGAACAGGTATCTCCTAAACTTCTAAGTCTGGCATCCTGACTGCCACTGTCCTGTCAGCCAAAGTATGTAACATGGCCAAGTCCAGGGTCATTATGGGGAAGAGCACATGAGGGCACAGATACCAAGAGAACGACTCCCGTGGAACCATTTTTTGTGATAATTCACCACAGTTACCTTATATGATGGTTAATCTGGAATGTCAACTTGACTGGATTAAAAAACACCTAAGTTATGTGACTTTGGGTATATTGATGATTGGCACGTGGAGCAGCAGATTGAGGGGTTAGTCCTACCCTGAATGTGGACAGCACTGTTCTAATAGGCTGGGTACCCGAATGAAAGAAAGAAGGAAGTGACGTGAAGGCAAACTCAGCTCTTTCTGAGTGAAGGTGTGTCTGCTATTGCCTGGGATACTGGTGTCAGCCCTTGTGTTCTTTGAATTGGACTTTCATCAACATTTCTCCGAGGAGTTTCCTAGTCTTCCCATCTTGAACTGGGACCACATCATTGGTCATGGCTCATCTGAGACTCCAGCTCTTGGACTGCTTGACCAGCTGCTGGTTCCTTCTGCTCTCCTCATTCAGGGAGCACATGGGACTACACCACTTCTGAGTATGAGCTGATTTGATAAATCTCCTTTTATAATGTATACATCCCATGAGTTCTGTTACTCTAGAGAACCTTGGCTAATACACCTTACCAATCCTGAAAGAAGCTTCTGTGAAATGTTCACCTTAGATTTACCAGTGGATTCTCCACTCTCCAGATCCTACTTTCCACAGTCTGTCCTGAAGAAGCATTTATGGGAGAGCAGCCTGGTGAACTTATACATGTAGTATAAGTTCAACTTTCCACTAAGAGCATCAGACATCACTAGATCCATCTATCATCATTAGATTATTCCTATCCCCATTTCATTGACCAGAACCCAGTCACATGACCACAGTGCAACTGCAAAGGAGTCTGGGAAATGTATCCTTCAAGCAAGTCCCAGACCTGGAGACTGGTTTATTTCTCACAGAGACTCCTGATATTAATTCTGTCTCCACAAAGACCCTCACATGCCTGGAAGCTCACAGACAGTTTCTACTTTGCCCTTGAGAATTACTTGGTTGACAGAGTAGTAACTATGGGAAATGGTGTGGTCTGTGGAGACTGGGCTGCTGACCAGGCCTGGCATAGCATAAATTCAGAAGCAGCCAGATAATGTAGTAAGGTCCCGAAGTCCTGGACATGAGCCCTCAAATGGATACTGGGTGCTACGGTCCTATAGACTTAGGTCTCTGCCTACATGCTGAGAAGACACTGTAGAGAGAAAATCATCCCTACTGTTTTCTAGCAACATAGCATTTTGTGAGTTGTGCTTCCTCAACACTAGGAGTCAGCAAGGACTTGTCTCTTCTCACTACCTGAAAGACAAGACCACATTTCTTGTTCCTTGGGTGTGACCACCAGATCTCCAGGAAGTGTCTTCTATGGGCTCTTCCCTCACCCACCCTGTCTCTTTGATCTTTTCTTGGTCCTACAGTTCTCTCCTCATAAGCTCTTCCCTGGATGTATCTATTGACATGCCAATGCTCCTTAAAGAATGGGGAAGGGAGGGTTCTCACAGAGTGGGAGAACTGAAATATATGGCATAAAGCAAGACCATCAAGAAAATACCATAGTGATTCCAGCCAATAAGAGTCAAGATACAGACAACACAGATATTTAATCCGTAGCATCAATAGGACTTGGTGATATAGGGCTCTGGACCCATTTCCTTGACCAGCTGCTCAAGGCCAGTTCCATACTTTGAAGTGGCCAGTGCAAATGAAAATGCGGAAGTCCATGTCAAAGAGCAGGGGAAGATGTCACTACAGGTATTGAAATGTAAATCTTTTCCTTTGTTTCACATACACTTTCTCCCACAACTTTTCATGCTTTTTTACTTGCTAGTTAATGTCACTCTAAGTGAAAAAAAATTTTTTTAATTTAAATTATTATCATGAATTTTACCAATCTTCTTTACATTGTACAATGTCAGTTTTAAGTACAAATATGATATTCAACTCATATGCAGAATTGCGGAAATTACACAATTCTTGTTTCCTAGCTGTTAAATGCATACATTTCATTCACACCAGAAAAGTAGAAAATGTGCACAAATCTAACTCAGTTGTTTTTATTTCATCTGTTAATACTCTCAACCTTTGGCTTGGTGATAAATAAGGAAGGAAAGAAAAAGGAACTCTGGGTTGCCTTCTATTTCTCTCTCTTTGTACAGCTTCATTTTCAGCTCAAATTAGAATATAATTGATTTCCTTGGTTGCTTATGTTTATTGGGATGTCTTTTCCCACTTTCTTTTGCTGAAACCAAGTTCTAGTTTGAAAGGGAAGCATTATCTCTCAGGATTGCTAGTGTCTCCACACTAAAAATGGACACAACCTTTTATTCACTACAAGTCTTGCTGAAATTTTATGCATCATGAATTTCTCAGAATTTGTGTTCTGGGTGCATCAGAAATGGTATATGCCAATGGGGTGGCCAGACATGTGTATTTCTTCTGTTAATACACATGCTCCATCATCCAATCAGACTTCACTTACAAAATACGAGTTCAACAATCAAATTATTGAGAATTTCGAGATGGTCATAGCAGAACATTAAGCAAGTGTAGGGCCCTGCACATGCTCAGGAAGCTGAAGAGGTTGTTTGGATTTTCACAGCTGTTTCCAACTTAACATGCTCCACAGTGATGTTTTGATCGACCTACCCCCACCACCAGTAGACCTTCTGCTCACCTTCTCCTCCCCATCTCAATAAACAGCTCCACTTGCCACTCTCTTGCTGAAGATATCCACACGGTTCTCGTGTTGGAGGCCTCTTGCCTACACCACCAGCCCCTCTCCTGGACCACAGCCAATCTAGTGCCCAGTCCTGTTGATTTGTACCTCCAAAACAGTTCCACGATCTATCTGTTTTTATTTATCTCCACTTCTCACGGAAGTCACCATCAACACTTGGTGGTCTTCATTGGTCTCCCTGCTTCTTTTGTTTTCACCCTTAACAATCCATTTTTCACCTGCTTTTCAGAATGATCACCCTCAAATGGAAACTGATTCCTTAGATTCTTGCTACTAAAATCCCTTCATTACCTGACTCCTCCACACCCTTTAGATTTCAACTTGAATGTTCCTCAGAAAAGCTTTCCTGGAGTATCTGATTCAAAGTAGGCTTCCCACACCCACTCTCAGAGGGCCTGCTGTTTCCCTTACTGTGCCTATTGCAACCTGCAACTCTGTGGTTCTATTGCGTTACAGCATAAAGTCAAAGAACATGAAATTATTTGTTTCATTTACCACACTACGCCCAGAAAGTGGCACAGGGTTCAGTCATTGATAGGCACTCAAATCCCTTAAGGAATGAATAACTGAATTCATGAGGTGAAGGAGAAGGAAGAGTGTTTTAATCAGTATTCTTACTGCTATGACCCAAAATGCCTGATGACCACAATGTAGAAAAAGGAAGATATATTTGCTTGTAGTTCTGGAGGTTTCCATCCATGGTGGGCCAGGTCATGTCTGCAGAGATCAGGGCATGGTGGTGAGAAGCAGAGAGAGGGAGGGAGCAAGAAGTGAGGGAGAGACATATATAATCCCCAAGACCACACCTCCGTGACCCACCTGCTCTAGCCACACCTTCCCTGCCTACCTTACCACTCAGTAAATCCATTAATCCAGCAATGGATTTATCCACTGAGAGATTCCAACACTTATGATTCAATTATTTCACCTCTGAACATTCTGCATTGTCAGTACATGAGGTCTTCCAGGGAATATCCTATATCCAAACAAAGAGTCCAAGCTAACTTCCGGCTCTGGCTTATATGACAAGGAGCCAGTCTTAGCACCCAGAAGTGGAGGCCATTCTAATAGGAAAATACTTCATTTGGAGAATGAACTGATGCCTGTGAAATTTCTTTGTGAGCTATAGACATCATAGAACTACAAAATAATAACAGAAACCAACTCTGGCTAGTACAAACCGAGGTGACCACACCTTCAAAACCAATGTACTTTGAGTGAATGGGGCCACTATAAATAGTCACGCCTGTGAAGAGGTGTAAATCAGTACTGGCCAGGCAACTGGACACGTGGTCAACTCAGGAATAGATTGTAAAGACACAGGATTGTCATAGGACCCAAGAGCAAGGGTGTAGAGGGACTTCAAATCATTCTGGAACACACTTTCTCTCTGTTTCTCTCCCTCCCTCCCTCCCTCTCCCTTTCCTGCTCCCTCTCTCTGTCTCTCCCTCTCATTCTCCTCCCCTGTCCTTTCCCAGTTCCAAGTTCCCTGGGAAAACTCTGGCCAATTTTAGTCAAGTGTCAACTCTTGGTTCCCTAAAGGAGGACCAGGGGGCAGGAGACCACTTCACAACATGGCTTTCAGAGAGTGTGTGAAGCTGGACAGATTTTCTAAAAGAAATCAACTGCAAAATATAAATAACATTAAGGAATGCAGACCTAAATGGCCAAGTATGATGATGTATCAAGTAAGTGGCAGAGTCAAGTGTTTTTAAAAGCTCTAAACAGGGAAAGCTAGTGACAGGAGACTTCCTGGAAGAGGTGAGCTTTGAGAGGTGGACAGACTCTGAATGGAGGAGCTGGGACAGTGGAGAGGAATGGCATGGGCAAAGGCCAGGAGGCAGAATAAGTGAGGTTAAACTAGTTCGTAGTTCTCTTTTGTAGTCCTATGGTTTCTTATTGTTCTTTTTTATTTTCAGTAATAATCTGCTTGAGGCTTTGAAATCTCACTCCTTATCACCCCCCTAGTCCATGTTGGGTGGACGAGGGGGAGCACCCGACCTTATCTGGCATCATCTGCCCAGTCCAGGCCATGGGACTGAATGTGATGCCACTTTATAAGAAGCTGTTGAGACCATTTACAGAGATTTCTATGGCAACGTTTTCCAAATCATGCCACTAGTGGGTCAATCAGCACTTTTTCAAGGAATGTAAAATACAATGGAATACAGCATGTCAGGATTCATTGTAAGCAGTAAAGGTAAACAGCCCTTGTCAAACGTGTCTCAGTCATGTTTATGTGCATATGCAGGTTATAGTCAAATGCATTTAGGAACATTACCCTGGGAGGGGGCCTCAGTCAGATTCTCCCTTTGTTAACTTCTGCTCCCTGGGAAATGGCTCTGCGGGACAGACCAAGCTGGAGGGTTCGTAGTGTTACCTAGATGCTTTCCTAGGGTTTGATTTGGGTTTTGTGTTTTACTTAGGTGCCAGAAATGTATGCTGAGCTAAAATGTAACATGCTTCTCTTACCTTCCTCCCTGCCCCCTATTCTCTTCTATCCATTAAAAGACCTATTAAGCCAGGTGCTGTAGCACATGCCTGTAATCTCAGTACTTGGGAGACTGAGACAGAAGAATAGAAGGTTGGAGGACAGTCTTGGTAACACAGCAAGACTCTCAGCAACCTAGCAAGAAACTGTTTCAAAACAAACAAAAAAAATAAATAGGGTTGAGAGGTGTAACTAAGTGACAGAATGCCCCTAGATTCAATCTCCTGCAACAGAAGAAGAAGACAAAGAAAGAGAAGAAGAGGAGGAGGAGGAGGAGAAAGAGAAGAAGAAAAGGAAGAGGGAAGAAAGGAAGGGGAAATAGATTTATGAATACAGAACAGGGGAAAACAGATTATCTCATGGGATGACAAGTGAACTATGTAACCATATGACCACAATGGGCACAGACAGAAACAAAGCAGGCTTCTATGCAATACTGACACAGAGTCGACAGGGGTTCGATGCTCGTCCACCTCAGCATGGTTTCTTCCAATGTACTACTCTTGGAAATGGCTGACAATGACTGACCACGACCCTTGGACTGTTGGTCTACTATACAAAATGATGAGACAGCCTTCCCATCCAGGAATAGAGGAATCTGAGTCTTCAGCCAGCCATGCCATGCCTGCTGTTCGCAGGGTGCTCGGGGAAAGCCAGCCCCTGCTCAGCAAGCCAATCAAAGTCTCAGGCTTCCAGCTACTAGATCCTGACACTAGAAGCTAGCACTGTCCTCCTGTCCTTTCCCACCCTTGGAAAAGTGCAGCATTGGGGTCAGTGCCTAGACCACTGGACCAATGTCCAGGCGGCCAGTGCACCACGCCTGGAGCAGCTCACTGTGGGAGGCCAGCTTCCTCTTTCCCTAAGACTCCGAATTTCCCAGTCCCTCTCTTCTCATTATATGATCCAGCTGTTTCCTGCAGCCATCTGCTGGGATGAGCACCAAGCTGGGAGACCCAGCTCCCCCAAGACCCCGTCTCCAGCAGCCTCCAACCAGGGCTCAGCCACGAGTCTTCTGACCCCTCTGCCCTCCATCCCTTTACCTTCCTAGTCTTCCCCTAGAGATGACATGGATACCACCCATCTCACAGGCAAAGGTGGTGTAATACTACAAGCCACCATTTCTGGCGGGAGGCTGGAGGCGGCGTGAGGGAGGGGCAGGGTCGAGCTCGCACGAAATGCTGACCCCGTGACACCTTCATCATCCTTGGCCCCTGGCCCACCCACAACTTTCCCAGCAATTTCGCTGCCGCCGCCGCACCTTAAAACCACCCAGCAAGAAAGGGGGGATACAGTTCCCTGCGGCAGAGCGCTCAGGTCCTCCCTCTGAAGCCAGAGCTTGGGGAGAGCGAGGAGCAGGCAGCGACGCAGGCTTTAGTCTGTGGTATTTTGCGAGCGCGTGTGCGTGCGTGCGTGCGTGCGTGCGTGCGTGGTGCGTGCGTGCGTGGTGCGTGCGTGCGTGGTGCGTGCGTGCGTGAACTCAGAAGGTCCCTGCTGACCTCCAATACAGTTCACCCCCAACCCATCTGGGGAGGAAGCACCTTCAGGGGGCAGCTGAGGCAGGAGGGAGACGCTGGTCCAGGGCTAGGAAGGACGGAAGCTGGGAAAGGCCGCCCTGAGTCAGGGGCAGCCGTGGGCCGGGCGGGGGTCAGCCAGGACGGCCATCGAGGCGGAAGCCTCTGGAATCAACACCAGGCAGTTTGGCAGTCAGGGATCCCCGGGGGAATCCCTGGAGGAGAATGTAAACAGCGTGTGGTCTCCTCAGGCCCACGGGCTGCTGGAGCTGAGGGGAGACATCTGGCCACCTCAGGCTCTGGTCAGGCCCCCCACCTCGACCCCTGGGGGCAGCCAGGGACGATACCCCGGGTCTCAGCCCCTCCAGAAGTGGAAAGCAGAACACAGAAACATCTGCTTCTCTTCATGGGAGCAAGATGGCCTGGGCCTGTCCCTCTGTCCTTCCTCCTCGGGCCTCCCCTCTTCATCCTCTCTTTCCTCCCCGTGTTGATAAAAATCAGATGCGATGGAAATGTGTTTCCTGTGATTCAGTGAGGGCCTGTCTGCCAGGAGGAGAAGGTCCCTGAAAAGAGGGAGAGAAGGAACGGGAAGCAGAGCCAGGCGGAGGTGTGGAAGGAATCCAGGGAATGAGGATAAGCTAAACACACCTTGGAAATGTCACCACCTTCGCAGGCCGTCTGCTTCGTGCCAGCTGAGGAAGCTTTGATTTTTCCCCTTCCCTACCTTGGAATGCCCTCAGCCCCAGGCCGTGCCTTCCACCTGCACCTTATTCCATACAGAGCTCACTGCCAGGACTCAGCGAGTCATAAATAATGGTAAAATAAAGAACATCTCGTGGATGTTAAATAGTTCAATAAATCAGGATAATTGGACATCTTCCTGCTCTAACCAAAGGGACTAGTTGCAGGAAAAGCAGCTGTTCCCTGCCGGCTATGAGCAACTCGGGCTTTGTGTGGGACCAGTATTCTGTTCTCAGCTATCATCGTGGTGAAGTCTAGCTCCTCTCGCAGGTTTGACCTTTTATCTCCCAGCCTCTCATCGTTCTAGTCATAGGCTTCATAGAAGAACCAGAGGGACTTGATGCTGATCATTCGTAGGCACGCCCTGTCGGTTCAGATTAAAATGGAAAAGACAGCCATGACTTGAACCAAGAGGTCTATCATTTACTGCTCTGGGTGTGATGGGCAAGCCCAGGAATAAAATAGCTGTGTCATGCACAACCAGAAAAAAAAAATACTCAATCCCCTCTTGTGATATCACATCATTTTATTGCCTGATATGATAATATATATTTTATATGTTTCTCCTAGGTCCCCACTAGAACATAAGTATGACTTATAAACATGGCTTAATAATTCCTATGAGAGCAGAGACCATGACTTTTAGGGCCAATTACTCACCACTGTCTGCCCAGTGCCTGGCACACAGCAGGCATTTGGTGATGTTTTTATTCAGTGGACTCGGTGGTTGAGTGAATCTCTCCGCTCAGATTAAATCATGGAATGACAAGTGAAATGTCTAACCATATGAACACAATGGGCACACACAGGTCTACACACACACACACCCACACGCACACACACACACACCAAGGTCACATGAGGGTCTGTGTGTGAACACGATTGTGATAATATTCACCCTGATAACAGGGGCTGAAAGCCCTGCTTCTCCATGCTAGGAACTGTGCTGCGCCTTTAAAAGTATCTTCTCAGTCAATACTCATCGTGCCTGGTCCCATTTTTAGGATGATGGAACTTTCATTCAGAGACATAAGTGACACGGCAAAGTCAGGAGTCAGTGAAGAGCAGAGCCAGACTTGAAAACAGATCCATGTGCCTACAAAGTCCATGGTACTTTCTCAACAGTATCACCACACTTATACATGCATCTGTTGAATGAAATCCTATCGCATTATCACATTAGTATGACTTCTTTGGGCTCTCTTATCACCATTGATAAATCAGAACTTCCTAAACTAAGGGACCATATCATTTCCTTGTTATACTCCAGACAGAACTTAGTACTATGAACTGTACGTAGTACATACGCAAGAAATACAGGTATATCCAATTAGTATAACCATAGAGAACACAACCATAGATGATGTTCAAAGAAAGGAAGAAAATTTAAGACAGATCCATCAACATGGCACTACCTGGCTAGAAACCTCTCTTTCATAGGACCAAGTTTTATTGCTCTTGATATCTTCAATTATTCACAGTTTTCTGCATTAGACTTGTTGCATGAATTAAGAAAAAAATTAGCCAGGCGTGGTGGCGCACGCTTGTTATCCCAGCATTTGGGAGGTTGAGACCAGAAGATCTGGGTTCATGGCCAGCCTCAGCTACCTAGTGAGGCACTCTGCAACTTAGTGAGACCCTGTTTCAAAATAAAGAATAAAAAATAGGGCTGGGGTATAGCTCAGAGGTAGAATGTCCCTGAGTTCAATCCCCAGTACCGCAAAAAAAAAAAAGAGAAAAGAAAAGAAAAGAAAAAAAAAATTAGTTCATAACCTGAGGTCTCAGTCTCATTACATATTCAACTGAATAGTCTTGAATGGCTTAAATATCCTCTTCAAAATTGATATTGTATTGGTCAGGGTTCACTAGAGTAACAGAACTCAGAACATGTATGTGGTAAAAGGGGATTTATCAAATCAGCTCACAGTCCAAAGCAGTGTAGTCCCAAGTTTATAACTTCATGTGAAGAGCCGGAGGAACCAGCACCTGGCTGAGCAGTCCAACAGCTAGAGTCCCAGAACTGGAGCAACCACTAACTCCCTCCCAGTCCAAACTGGAAAGACCAGGAAACTCTCCGGAGAAACTATGGTGAAGGTCCAGTTCAAAGACCTGAAGGCCAGTGACTCAGACAAGAGTAGAGGCGCTTTCTTCAGGAAGAACCACACATGCCTTCACATGGCTTTCTCCTTTTTCTGCAGGGCCTGCACCTATGAGAACCGGGCTGCCTACATTCAGGGCAGGACTCCCCCTTCAGTCTGCCATTACATAAACCAATCATCTCATCAACACACCTAAAGTCACATCATCTTAAGTGTTTCATGATCCAGTCAAGTTGACAATCCAGGCTAACCATCACAGAGGTTAAAATGTAATGGAGAGGTGAAACCTTCAAGAGGTGATCAGGCCTGAGGGTGCCATCCTCATGAATGAACCAGTGTGGCTATCGAGGGAATAGGCAAGCTATTATGTCAGAGGTTTCTGATAAAAAGAATAAGTTCAGCCCAAAATACTCTCTCTCTTATTCATGCTTGCTTTAATTTTCTCCAAGTCATGATGCAACTCGAGGGCCCTGGCCAGATCCAGGCACCATCTCCCTGCCTCCAGAATCATGAACTAGATAGATCTCTGCTTTATAAATTATCCGCTCTGTGGTATTATGTTACAGCAGCAGAAAATGGGCTAAGTATTTTATCTAGACTTTTGAAGTTGGTTTGTTGTTGTTGTTTTGGTTTGGGTTTTTTGGCAGTACTGGGGATTGAATCCAGGGGCATCTACCTCCGGGCTATGCCCCCAGCCCTATCTTTTATTCTTTATTTTGAAGCAGGGTCTCACTAAGTTGCAGAGGGCCTCACTAAGTAGCTGAGGCTGGCCATGAACCCAGATCCTCAGGTCTCAGCCCCCAAGTACTGGGATTACAAGCGTGTGCCACCACACTTGGCTTGACTTTTGAAATTTTTGCTGGAGAATCATCTAGTATAATGTCTACCACACAGAAAATACCCAAAGACACCGCCAAATAAAATCATTTATGGTCTCATAGCAATGGGGACAGTAGCTGACACAGAATTGTCAATAACCAATTATAGAGTTATACAATTACATGGTTGTTGGTGTTCTAGTGAAAAATAGCTTCCATTTATCTAGCCAAGTACTAAGTATTTTGCATTTATTACCTTATCTAATCCTATAACAACTCTTCAAAGTGAGTGTAATCATCTATGTTTCAAAAATAAACTAAGGCTCACAAAATTTAGGTAACTTGCCAAAGGTCTCACAGATATAAAGGGCGGAAATAGGAATTGAATAGCTTGACTCCAAAGTTTTAGTCATGATGTTTGATTTTGCCTTGTCACAGCTCCATATGTGTGTGTGTGTGTGTGTGTGTGTGTGTGTGTGTGTGTGTGTGTGTGTTCATGGTGCTGAGGATTGAACCTGGGGGCATTCTACCTCTGACCTACATCCCCAACCCTATTTTGTTTTTTATTTGAAAACAGGGTCTCACTAAGTTGCTGAGGCTGGTTTTGGACCTTCAATCCTCCTATCTCAGCTTCCCAAGTACTAGGATTACAGGCATGTGTCACCACGCCCTGCTTGTCAGCTCTTTCTGAGAGAGACATTAGGTCTTGGAGAAATGAATGGTTCTGAGAAATCCTTAAGATCCAGGGCCTGACTTCCTGGAAAGAACTTCGGATACATGGCACAACTGTGGCTGGCACTCAGTCTTCTGACTTCTCCAGTGGCTCACGGCCAGAATCCCCTATGTACTTCTCCCTTCCTAGAGAAAATGGTGAGGTCCAGGTAGGAACACAAAAGAATTGAGGGATCTTGACCCTTACAGAGTGCCCAATATCCAAGCTTTAGTCTTTCATTATATAATTTAGGCCCCTTCAAGATGTGTAGATACTTACCTTTATTTCCATCTTCTGAAGGAAGAAACTGAGGCTTAGGGAAGTTGAGATTTGTCAAAGTTCACACAGCTGAGAACTGGCAAAACTGGATTTTAAACTCAGACCAACTGGCTTCCCAGGCTCTTACCACTGTGACAGCTTTACAGTGTCCAGAAACTACCAGTGAGAAATTACTACTGGAGATGGGGAATTAGCTCAGTGGTAGAGAGTGATTGCCTACCATGCATGAAACCCTGGGATCAATACCCAGCACTGCATAAAGAAGATATTGCTTCTAGGACAATAACTATAATCATGGTGGTCATACAGTGAACGTTTACTGTTTGCCAGGCATTGTTCTCCTTATGTGATCCTCTGTCAGTGCTGTGGAGTGAGTACTGTTAGTCACATTTTACTGACAAAATAACTAAAGCTAATGTAAAAAAGTAAGCAGCCAAGCTGGGATTTTAACCCAAGCCTGGCTAACTCCAACAGTTGGACACCTCTAACCCTGGTATTCAACACTTGGTGTTCCTGGTATCCACATTCTCAACCAGGAAGCTTTCTTGTTTTCCTGCTTTAGTTGTTTTTTTTTTTTTCCTTTGAAGGTGAATTATATGCCTCTTTGACTCTTCGTATCTTTTATTATATAGTTCTTGGAATTACAATCAGGAAGATTATGGGGAAAATACAAAAATTAATGTTGATGACTTGAAACTTAACATCCTAGTGTAGCTGTAAGGGGAAGTCCTTGTTTTCTGCACTTTTCTACAAGATCATCATGACCACATCCACACCAGGACTTTAAAATACACAGGCCAGGCATGGTGGCACATACCTATAATCCTAATATTTGGAAGCTGAGACAGGAGGATCACAGGTTCACTTCCAGCCTCAGCAACTTAGGGAGGCCCTCCACAACTTAGTGAAACTGTGTTTCAAAATAACCCAAAATAATAATAATAAAATATGGTGAGAATGTAGTTCAGAGGCAGAATGTCCCTGGATTCAGTCGCCAATAATAACACACACAAAAAAAAAAAGAAAAAGAAAGCTCCTGCTTGCCTAGAAAAGCCCTAAGAGGGGGTGTCATCTCTAATGAACAGAAGAGCTTCATCAAGTAGAATTTGTTTGAAATCAACCCTTTAACAAACCACTAAGCAACAGAAAGACAAACATGTGCTGAGAAAAAAGAGCAGATGCTAAATGGAATGCCCTTTGGCATGTAGGATTAAAGCCCCTCAAATGGTATTATAAAACCTATAAAAACCACTTCAAAAATGAATAATTCAAAGAGATGGCTCTAGGTGTTTTCCAAAAAGAAGCATGTGACACTGTTATCATTAGAATCAACATTGTCTGAATGAGGCTTACACATTAAATGAGCTGGCACATGCTCCTAAGAATAATTTAAGCAATCAAGTAATGATACTAATAGCCCCTAACGTCTATGAGAATTTATGGTGTGCATATATTGTGTTGCATATATTGTGTTGCTTTGTTCTTACCACAACTCATTAAGATCTATAAGACTTCCAATTACATATAAGAAAACTAAGATTCAGGATCTGGGTTTCATGAATTCAAGCTATCATTCTATTACTTTTAAATGCAAATAATAATCATAATGGAAATTAAGGAAATGGCCTGGGAAAGCAGATTTATTCCTCCTCCACAGTTCTGCCTGGCCCGTGTCTGATGTACTGGGATCTTGTATTTTATAAAGGATGATGAAAATTTAATTGAATAGACATTCCCTTTGACTGGTTACAGTTGTATAAAGCAATGGAACTGCCCAGCTAAAGATCAGGCATTTGTTCATTCCTCAAATACAAGGATATAGGGCTTTGTTGGCACATAGAGACCTTTTGTGCAAGTTACAAGCATGTGCCTCACCCTCTGAGCTGATATAACCCCAGGTGAAGACAGAGCTACTGGCCATAGAAGCACTGGCTATGTTTTAGTTCCCCTCAACCCCCAGAACCAGACACCTTTGTCCTGGGAACAGATTGCACAACCAGAAGCAGAGACTTGCACTCCAGAGATCACCCATGTACATGGGTCATTACAGCAGGGTATGTAAGTCTCATAATAGAGATGTGGAAAAGGGACTACAAGAAGATAAATGGGAAAGTATATTAAAAAATATGTGTGTGTTTATCAGTGGTTCATTATTTTTAAATAGTTTTATTGGTGATTTTAATTATACGTGATAGTAGGCTTGATTGTGATATATTCATAATTACACATGACATAATTCAAAATTTTACTTTCAGTATCACAGGTTGAGTATCCCTTATTCAAGTGGTTCAGTTTGGGGATTGTTTGTTTGGATTTGGGGAATATTTTCTTATATGTATAATGTGATGTCTTGGAATGAGACTCAAGTTTAAATATGAAATTTATTAATTTTATATATACCTTATACCCATAACTGAAGGCAATTTTATAGAATATGTTTAGTGTGTCTGTGTTTTGACTTCAGTGACGTGAGATCAGATGTGGAATTTTCCACTTGTGGCATCATGTTAGCCCTCAAAATTTTCATATTTTGGATTTTTGTATCATATACAGTCAACCTACATTGTAACAGGTTGAGAGTGCCCAGCTTATGGTGCATCTTTTCCCTGCTCTGAACCAACTGAGAGATAAAATTTTGAAAGATGTCTGTGGGCAAGTGAATTCCTTCTAATCCCAGAATCAGACTAACTTCCTCCGTTGGTCAGCTGCAGAATATTTCGGTCATCACTGGCTCCATACTGGGGACTGACCATGTGACATTCAACTTCTGCAGAAGCCAAACAGAATGTGTGTTTGCTGCAAATTAGGATATATACCAGAAATGAAGGAAAGAAGATATGGAGCCATTAATTTCTTGTGCCTTCACCAATCAAAAAATCACTCCTCCTCACCTGGGAAGAATGAAGGAGGAAGATGAGAAAATCCAGGAGATTTATAATAACAGAGCTTCTCCTACATCGGAAGAGACAATAAGAGTGAGGAAGAAGCCACTATAGTGCCACACCCCCAACAAATATGATGTGATCTGTCCTATCCCCAGCACTAGACCATGAGCCAGGATCTGGACTGTATCACTCTCCATTGATCTCTAGACCTGTTCCAGAACTTGGCACATAGTAGACACTCGGTAAATATTTGTTGAAGAAATAATGATTAAATGTTGATCAGAAAGGTAAAGGTTTCTAGAAAGGGTGTGATATTTGAGTTAAGCCTTGAAGAATTATTAGCCAAGAAAAAGTAGGGATTGAAAGGGATTACAGTGTTCAATAGGGATAGCATGGTCTGTGGAAAGGGAGAGACAGGAGGTAAGCCAGAGAAGCCAGATCGCAAAATGTGTTGTGTGTCAACCCAATGCATATTGGAATACAAAGAAAATTATACAAGAATGAGCCAGGGTTTATGAGTTAACACAACAGCAGGTGAGTTTACAAATACGATTCCCTAAGCTTCCTATTTAAATACCCATGGAGTGGCACCAAAAGACACAAGTATCTTCAACAGAGTGAACAGAATATTAGCAAAGATGGTAAGCTACATAGAGCTGAGGGAAGTTCTGCCATCCCACTGCATGTAAGGGGATGCACTGAAAAGTACATTCTAGAGCTTTGTCTTCTATGCTTTGTCTTTTATCTTGAACCTGAATAACAATGTCCTCAAAAGAAGGAACCAAAATGCCATCTTGCTCATTCCATGGATCAGAATCTAGAAAAAGAGATGTTCCCAACCTAGTTAGCCAGAAACTGTTTTCTGAGCCAGTAAGGGACCTAATCCCCTCTTTACCCATATCAGCTTCTCCATCTATAAAAATTCTAGAAAGTACTACTCCCAATACAAACATGGCACCAAATTGGGATATATGGATGCATTGCAAGTAGGAAACAGAACTCCAGAGGAGCGCAAGGTGGAGGAAGAAAGAAGGTGATTAGAGGAATTTCTCATGGTCACTGATCTTCAGAGTGACTGCAAAATACCCCTAGTGCAGAAAACGCATCAGAAGGCACAGGAGACCAGCCTCACTCACACTAGGAGAAGAACAAACCAGCATCAGGTTTGCATCCCAAAGAAGGGGCCTCCTGGCGTTCAGTTGGACAGCAAATGGAACTAACGGTGTTTTTCTCTACAGGCAACCATGAAGCCAGGATGGACCTCTCTCCATTAAAGGATCAGCACACAGTCATAAAAAAAAAACACGCATCACTGGAAAGATCCTGGAGCTTAAAGTAGAAGAGCAATCTTCTGAAGATTGAAAGTAGAACAACACTCTGATGATCATCTTCTGTAAGGAACATGAAGTATTTGGAAGGCATTTTGAGGAGGGCATCTTCGTAGTCATAAGTGGATCTAAGGAGCAAATGAACAGAGATGAAGGCAAAGGTGAAAAGAGAGAGAAGTCTTCATCCATCGGATATTGTTCAGCAGCTGTTGTGCATCAGGCTGTCTTCTAGGCACTTGGGATTCAGCAATGAAACACAGATCAAGAACCCTGCCCCCATGGAGCTACAGTCTAGCAGGGCGAGACAGACAACAAATTATTTAACATATTCAAAGGTTTCGTGTGCTTGAAAAGAAAGGGAAAAATAGAGCAGGTAAGGGGATTAGAAGTGCTGTCCTGTTGGATGAGTGGATAGAATTTATAACTCTTACAAGCAATCAAAAGGATATGGAATTGCTATCAATTGGGTGTTTAAAGCAGACTTACCTGAGAAGGGTGCTCTTGAGGAAAGATTTCAAAAAGGTAAGTAAAATTATGAGTCTGAAATTCACTGGGACTCTATTCAGTCTTTTGCCCAGTTGTGGAATATGTGCTAATCTATACACAAAGCACTGTAGGGTCCACCTATCCAGGATATTGGGGGATAGGGTCTCAAACGTCAGCTGGAGCTCAAAATGCAATTTCAAGGTAACTCATCCTTTTTTGGTTGTCCTGAACGTACTTTCTGAACACTGGCTTTTAAAAATGAAGATATAGTCAGGCATGGTGGTGCACACTAGTAATCCCAGTACTTGGAAGGCTGAGACAGGAGGATTGCAAGTTCATGGCCAGCCTCAGCAACTCAGTGAGGCCATCTGCCACAAGGGCTGGAGGTGTAGCTCAGAGGTAGAATGCCCCTGGGTTCTATCCCCAGTACCACGAAAAAAAAAATGAAGATGTAGATATGATCAAAGGTAGATACAAATCAGAGGTAATTATTTGAAAACATAGAAAAAAGCAAACTCATGTGTTGAAGAACATTCTAAGTAAAACTGAAAATTCTATATAGTAACTAATTGGAAATTACCTTGTGGAAATTCATGCAATATGGTACTTTTTAGTTTACGTTGAAAGGATTAGTTCTCTGATTTATAAATTTTACTTCTGGGTTTTTTGGTACAAATATGAGTGCTCTAGACTTACAGTTTGTTATATTCCCAATAAACCTATTGTAAGTTAAAAATGCATTCAAGGCTTGTAACTTCCCAAACATCACAGTTTAGCCTAATTTTCTTTAAATGTGCTCAGAACACTTACATTAGCCCAGAGTTGGGCAGAATCATCTTGCACGAAGTCTGTTTATTATATGGTAATCGTGTGACTGCACAGCTGACTGGGAGCTGCATCTCACTGCTATTGCCCAGAATCATCAGAGAGTGCCATGCTATACATGACTAAGCAGGGAAAAGAACAAAATTCAAAGTATAGCATCTAGTGAATACCTATCACTTTCAACCATCATAAAGTCAAAAAATCATAACTCAACCCATTGTAGGTTGAGGACTGTCTTTACTGGCATTCCAAGTATGGATCACCACTGATTTTCTAAAAGGGTCACTCTTGTGACTAGAATATGGTAGTCAAAGTAGTCAAAGATTGAAGCAGGAAGCCAGTGTAGGGGACTTTCACTGTAATCCAAGCAACAGAAGACAGCAGTTTGGAGCAAAAGAGACACTGCAAGGGTGGAGAGAATGGATATACTCTAGACACATCTTGAAGGTAATCAATAGATTTCTGATGGATTGCCTTTGGGGTGTGACAGAAGAGTCAAAGATGATTTCTATGTTTTTGGACCAAGCAATCAGAAGGATATGGAATTGCTATCAATTGACTACATTTGTAAAGACTTTGCTAGGAGCAGGTTTAGGGGATTGGAAATTGGAAGTTCAATTTTCAACATGTTGAATTTTGAAAAAAATCTATCAGACATATAGGTGGAGATGTAGACTATGCAGTCAGATATTTGAATTTGGAGTTCAGATGAACAGTCTGGGATGGAAATTTAGATTTCAGAATTTTCAGCATTTGGATGTAATTTATATTTATGAGCCTGAATGGGGTTATCAAGGGAGTAAGTCTGAGCCTTAGGGCCCTCTAGCAGTAACAGAGGAGAAACCAACAAAGAAGACAGCACAGTATCCAGAGAGATAGTAAACCAAGAGGATGTGGTACCTTGGAAGCTAAGTAAAATGTAAGTCAAGAAGTAAAACATGACTAGCTGCTTAATATGCAAGAGACAGACCAAATAAGATAAAGACTAAGAACTGGTCATTAGATATGGCCTCTGAGTGGCAATGATTTGGGGTTGTGGCCATGGTAGTTTTAGTGGAATGATGTGGCAGAAGCCTGATTGAAATGGGTTTAAAGGAGAGTGGGAAGAAAAATGTGGAGAAAGAGTATAGACAACTCTTGGAAAGAACTTTGCTGCAAAAGGAATCAAGGAATAAAATGGCTGTGGGAATGTGGAGTCACAAGGAATTCATTAGTTCTGATGGAAGGGGTAGTGGCATGTGTGTATGCTTGTGGATTTAATCTAGCAAGTGGCAAAGATTGGAAATGCAGGAGAGAAAGGGAACAATTTCTGCAGATATCCTTGAGTGATTGGTTTTAGATTAAAGCTGAAATAGTACATTTATGGTAAGAAAAGATTGCTCAGGGGGAGTGGGTGTTGATGCCCATATAGGAAGAAAGATTGGGTGTGAACATAGAAAGTGGCTAAATATGTTAAGATACTTATGAATGGCCACCATACACATTTTAACTCAAAGTCCATCTACACTGAAAAAAATAACATTTATGTGGTTTTACAAAAGTGAGAGAGAGAGAGAGAGAGAGAGAGAGAGAGAGAGAGAGAGAGAGAATGTCATTGATGATATGAAAAGGTAAACTGAAATCTTCATGTTTTCAGGAATTCAAAGTTATTCTTTGGGCCTCAACTCTGACAATTAAAGAAACATAGACTTCAAGAAATATTTTATAGGGCTCCTCCCTTTCAGGAGCCCCTCCCCTATGCAAGAGCTAGTCTGTCTTTCTATAGTCTATATTTCCTTGACTTACAAATAAACTTTCATATTCCTACAAAAAAGAAGTACTTTATAATCTCAAAGACAACTAAACTGGTAATAGAACATTAGAATTCTTTATTAACTTTCAAATCATTTCTGAAGATGAATAGTAAACAAAATTATTTATATCTCCTGAAAAAGGTGACAGGAAACGAAGTAGGGATACATGAATATCAGAAAGCATAAGATAAAATTATGCATGCAATACTGGAAACATCAACTGGTTTAATTGATCCTATTAAAAGGAAAAGATTTTAGTGTGCATAAAATATAAAAATGCTTAATTATGTGCACTTAGAAGAGATTCACCTTAGCCGGGCGTGGTGGCGCACGTTTGTAATCCCAGCATTCGGGAGGCTGAGACCGGAGGATCCGGGTTCGCGGCCAGCCTCAGCTACCTAGTGAGGCACTCCGCAACTTAGTGAGACTCGGTTTCAAAATAAAGAATAAAAAATAGGGCTGGGGGTGTAGCTCGGAGATAGAATGCCCCTGAGTTCAATCCCCAGTACGGAAAAAAAAAAAAAAAAAAAAAGAAGAGATGCGCCTTAAAGAAAATGGCCTAAAATGGTTAAAAATGAAAAGATGCATAAATCCAGTCAGCTGACCTGCAACAGTTCTCAATGGCAGGTGGAAGAGTGGATTTATGAACACTCGGTTTGACCCAACAGAGAAAATCCCATCCACAGCTAGCAAAACCCAAACTATTACAGTCATCATTAGTCTTTCTACCTCTTTCTGGCTTCTTTCTTTGATCCCTACCACTTGGATACTTCTCACATACCTGGACCTATCACGGCATATTGTCATGCAGTTAGGGTTTCTGTTGCAGCTCAAACACGATTGACTTAGAACCTGACATGGTCCTTTCTTATATAAGCCTATCCTCTTTGTACTAACTAGCAATGTTCTCTTTTTGCCGAAAAGTACCGATGAAGTGTGTAGAGATTGTCCAGCCCTTGCTTCCCCCCAGCCCCCCTACCCCCAATTCTTCACACCTTATTTGGTTAAAAGCTTTGGTTTGACCTCTAGTTTCCAATCTCCTAAATATATTGTGAAATCCAGAGCCCTTGTGTCCCCAGACACACAGTCAAACATGAACAAAGAAATGCAGGGGTACCAACAGCCATGCCAGCCAATGTGGAAAGCGAAGAGAAATTAAGTGAAATGAAACTCCATTAGAAGGAAGTCACAGCTGGGCGTGGTGGTGCATGCTTGTAATCCCAGCATTCAGGAGGCTGAGACCGGAGGATTGGGGTTCGAGGCCAGCCTCAGCTACCTAGTGAGGCACTCCACAACTTAGTGAGACCCGGTTTCAAAATAAAGAATAAAAAATAGGGCTGGGGGTATAGCTCGGAGATAAAATGCCCCTGAGTTCAATCCCTAGTACCGGAAAAAAAAAAAAAAAAAAAAAAAGGAAGTCACTAACTTATGGACCTAGCGGCAAGAACATCAACAGATTGCTAATTTAAAAAAAAAAAAAAAGATTACAAAGCATATTTACGATGAAAAAAATTGTTGCCCCATCATCTCATCATGCTTATTTCCATTTGTATTGTGACAGCCTCCTAGCCAGCCTCTCTGCCTCCCATCTGGTCTCCTCTCTAGTTCACTCTCCCTACTAAAACCAGATCTAGATTTTTAAGTGCAGTCTGGCCCTGATAGGAGCCTTAACTACAGTACCCACCCTCTCACCTGGGGCTTCACTTTTCACAGTTTCAGTTACCTGCAGTCCAAAAATATTAGATGGAAAATTCCAGATATAAAAAACTTTTAAGTTTTAAATTGCATACCATTCTGTGTCTGTCCTGCCTGGGACAGGAATCATCCCTTCGTTCAGTGTATACATGCTGTATATGCTATCCACTTATCAGTCACTTTGTAGCCATTTTGTAGATCATTGGATCTACTTTCATGGTATCACAGTATTTGTGCTCCAGTAACTCTTATTTCAATAATGGCCCCAAGACACAAGAGTAGTAATAATGGCACTTCTATTACAGTATACTATATATTAGTTCTATTTCTTTTTAATTATTGTGGTTAATCCTGTATTGTGCTTGACTTATAAATTAGGCTCCCTCATAGGTAAATATGTATAGGGAAAAAATATTGTATATAGGGTTTGGTAGTATCTGCAGTTTGAGGTATCTACAGAGGGTCTTAGATGGTAGCCCTTGTGAATAAGGGAGGAGGTGGCTAATGTAATTTCTATCCCACTGATATAAAAGTCCAACACTGAGCATGGAGGACCCCTATGATTTCCTCCCTCTTTCCTCTCCCAGCCTCCTATCCCATGACCCCCTGGATCTAACCTTGCCTCTCAACTACAGGTGGTTCCTATGTCCTGCTACCCTGGTTTTCACTCTGCCATTATACATACTGCTCCTTCTTACTGTAATAGACCTCCACAGTCCATTCTCTCAACCCTCATTGGCCTGGAAAATTCTCCCTCATCCTGCACAGTTCATCCGTGATATCTTCCATGTGAGAAATATTTCCTATTACATGCTCACACTGACTTGGGAGTCCTCTTTCCTCTATATCTCCATTGCAGCACCCAGCACCCTATCTTTTAGTTGCTTGGCCACTTGCCTGTAACTCCATGAAGCCATGAGGATAGCAGAGTGCTATGTTTTCATTTGGAATGTTCCCCAAAAGTGCATGTGTTGAAGAAGGCTTGATCCCCAAAGCAGCAATATCCAGAGATGGGCCCCTTGGGACGTGATTGGGTCATAAGGGCTCTGATTACACTAATGGATTAATCCATTAGTATCCAGATAGACTACTTGGAAACTGTAGGCAGATGAAGCTCAGGTGGAGGAAGTAGGCACACCAGGCGAGTGCTCTTGGGAGCTGCATCTTGTCCCTGCTCCCCCTGCCCTGCTTCCCAGGTGCCATGAGCTGAGCAGCTTTCCTCTGCCATGCCCTTCCACCATGATGTTTTGCTTTAGCTCAAGCCCAAAGCAATGGAGCCAGCCGACCATGGATGAAACCATGAGCCAAAATAAGTCTTTCCTATTCTCACTGGTTCTCAGGTATTGGTCAGAGTAATAAAATGCTAGTACACAGAGGCTGCACCTTACATTGTTTCCCTCTGAACACTCAGCACCCAACAATAGTGCCTGGCACATGCTAGGCCTTCAGAAATGCTTTAGACTGAGTGAATGAGTGAGTGGATGACTGAGTGAATGAATGAGTGGATGGATGGATGGATGGATGGATGGATGGATGGATGGATGGATGGTCGGTCAGAGAAGCAACAAAGATATTCAACAAGGAGGGAAGAAGTAAGAAAGACTCTGCTAGGGAGAAGGGCAGCATCAGCCCTTGTTTTCTATGAATATTCTTCCTGAGAGGCAAGGGAGGGCTCCTGGGTTCTAGAAATCCTTCAGGATGAGGGGAACAGACCCTCAAAGGGACAGAACCAAGCCAAAGTGATCTAGAACATGAACCAAGTATTTAAAATCAGGACATCCTGAAAATCCAGGAAGTCTGGTCACTTGTCCTTGTAACCCCAGTGGGACTGGCCAAAGCAAAAGCCAGAATGGAGTTCCAGAAGTTCAAAGAGCTCCACTGAAAACACAGAGGCTGCAGAACTAAGCAGTCTATAGCACTTTCATTTTGCCTTTCAGGGGACATGAATTGTTTGTAAGGTTTGTAAGTGTGAGATTTAGAAGCAGAAACCCCCAAACATCCATTGGGAAAATAAGAGCAGGTTCTGTCGCCCAGGATCACAATCACAGAGCATCTATTGAGGGCTGGCAGCAGGAACCTTTGTGTTCCTTCCGAAGGACAAGAATAAGCCTGAATTCCTAATCTCTGCATTCCCAGGAGAACCAGACTCCACCCTTCTTCCCTCTTTCCCTCTCTCCCATCCCTAACCCACCCTACACACACAACACCCAGCCCCACTCCTTCTCAAAAGCATGAGAACACAAACAGCTGTGTTCTCATGATTAGACTGATATGAGATCTATTTATTTGGGGTTAAGAAGAAAATGTTTATATTTCACAGAGCCAATGAATGGTTTCCTAGCAACTTCTTGTATAACTGTTATGAAATAATATTCTCTCTCACTCTGTCTCTCTCCCTTTTTCTTTTACCTCCTCTCCCTGACCTCTAAGGATTCTTTCTGTTCTAAGTAAGAGAACATTTTGAGGGCCTGATAAAAATTGAGACTCTCTCTAGGAAAATGCATGTGAACACACACACGCTCACTCACAGTGCTGAATGTACAGTTCAAGGTGTTCTCAGAATCCCTGAAACCTCTCCACTAAACCTGGTTCATCACACTGTCCTGCACACATGGAATACACCATTCATCTGACATCTCTTCCATCTGGGTGAGGAAAAAAAGCAATTATGGGGTGGTGGCTATCCTGAAAAACTTTGATGAACTCAGCTCATTTCAAACAACCTCCTCCACCCCTCCCTGACATTACACATTCTAATCCCCAAGCACTGATGCTCCTACCCCCACAGGCCCTGATTTGGATGCCCCTCCTGTTTTCCCCCCAGTTAGCCAGGATGTATGAAATGCAAACAACCTTTAAATAAAAATCTGAGAAAAATGCTATGAACATTTTAAGGTACCACCAAAGCCCGATACTGATGGCTTTGGCGGTCTCCTCACCAGGTTTTCTCTGGCAGGTTTTCTCAACACCACTGGGCGTTGGCCATCAGTGAG
The DNA here is from genome assembly GCA_004027655.1 of Graphiurus murinus. Taxonomy (NCBI): domain Eukaryota; kingdom Metazoa; phylum Chordata; class Mammalia; order Rodentia; family Gliridae; genus Graphiurus; species Graphiurus murinus. The sequence continues at coordinate 319,632 of PVLC010000013.1, forward strand.
CACTCAAGAGCCACACATTGGCCAAGCGCAGATGCTGAGCCACTGTCCCGCTTCATCCCTCTACACTGTCCAATGTTGACTTCATAGCTCATGAGTCCCAGGGACCTCATAAATGTAGGCTGGTCCAGGGATAGCCCAGCATTTCTGATGGCTTCAATACCAAATTGAAACATCTCCTTGATCAAATCACTTCTAAAATGAGAAGTTAAGGGAATAAGAGAAGATACTAATAATGATCCTTTAGACTTTATTGTGCGTCAGGCACCTGGTTAGACACTTGCCCTTCACCTCCCTCTTTATTCCTCACACACAACCATCTAAGGAAAGACTTTGAGGAGTCAGTCTGGCATGGTATTCAATGGACAGCATTTAGAGATAGAGTCCCTGGGTTGAAAGCCCATCCCTACCATACACCAGCTGTGTGACTTTAGGCAAGTTGTTTAACCTCTTTGTGCTTTAACTTCTTCATCTGTAAAAGGAGAAAAAAATAGTGTTTTAAAATATCTTCCATCATAAGATGGTCATGAGAATTAAATCAGCCATCACACAGAGGCATGTGGAACCTCTGGTGATAGTAGGTGCTCCATGCATGTAGGCCTGTCTTTATTTTACAGACTAGGAAGCTGAACTTCACTAAGAGAGGTGAAATGGCTGTGTCTCAAGGCCACACCCCTAAATTGCATATCCACTAAGTGATCCTAAGACCTGGGATCACGACCCTGTGAGAAGTTTCCAAACATCTGAAATTCCAACTCTGAAATGATTGTCTTTTTTTAAAGCAGTCTTTATGATTGACATCGTTCTTGCTTTATTACTGCCAAAATGACAAATCTGAATCTAACTACAGTTACACATCTCATAATGCTACTTTGAGGGGTCAAAAACAGTCCACATATACAACAGTGATCCCATAAGATTATAATGAAACTAGCTGGGTGTTGGTGGCATAGGTCTATAATTCCAGTACTTAGGAGGCTGAAATAGGAGGATTGCAGGTTGGAGGCCAGCCTCTGTTTTTCAAAATAAAAAGGGCTGAGAGTGTAGCTCAAAGGTAAAATGCCTAGTACCAAAATAATAATAATGATAATGATGACAATATGAAGAAGAAGAAGAAGAAGAAGAAGAAGAAGAAGAGGAGGAGGAGGAGGAGGAGGAGGAGGAGGAGGAGGAAGAAGAAGAAGAAGAAGAAGAAGAAGAAGAAGAAGAAGAAGAAGAAGAAGAAGAAAAATATAATGAAGCTGAAAAGTTCCAAACACCCAGTGACATCTTAGCCATCCTAACATCATGGCTCAACACATTACTCACATGTTAGTGATGACGCTGGTATGAGCAGGCCTACCAAGCTGGTGTCATATAAAAGAATGGCACATACAATTATGTATGATACACAATGCTTGATAATCATAGTGAACGACTATCTGATTGGCTTATGAATTTACTATAACTTTTATCATTATTTTAGAGGATATTCCTTCTACTTATAAAAGGTTAACTGTAAAATAGTCCCAGACTGGTCCTTCAAGAAAGTTCCAGAAGAAAGCATTGTTGTCATAGGCAGTGACAGCTCTGTATGTTAGTTATTGCCCCAGAAGGCCTTTCAGTGGGACAAGGTGTGGTAGGATCTGAAGAAGTTATATCAGTGATCCTGACCCTTGTAGGTCTAGGCTCATAGGCTCGTGTGTGTGTGTGTGTGTGTGTGTGTGTGTGTGTGTGTGTGTGTTTATGTACATTCTAGTTTTTAACCAAAAACCTTTTTTTTTTTTTTTTTTTTGCGGTACTGGGGATTGAACTCCAGGGGCATTCTACCTCCGAGCTATACCCCCAGTCCTATTTTTTATTCTTTATTTTGAAACAGAGTCTCACTAAGTTGCGGAGTGCCTCACTAGGTAGCTGAGGCTGGCCGCGAACCCGGATCCTCCAGTCTCAGCCTCCCGAATGCTGGGATTACAAGTCTGCATCACCAGGCCCGGTTCACCAAAAACCTTTTAAAGTAAAAAACATAATTAAAATGTAGATAAACTCTGTTTGATAGCCTAGGTATATAGACAATGCCATCACTCCATAATGTTCATACAGTGACACTATCATCTAACCTTGCATTTCTCAGATTGTGTCCCTGTATGGAAGGGCCACATGACTGTCTAAGAAGACATCAGATAAACCCAAAGTGAGGCTGTTCTAAAAAAAAGTAAATGGCCCGTATCTTGAAGGCAAAGTCTAAAGATGGTACCATATTGAAAGAAACTGAAAAAATGTAGCAACTAAGTTCAACATGATCCTGGATTGGATGCAGGACCTGAAGAATGTTTTGTTCTCTTGTTTATGAGCTGAATTGGCAAAATGTGAATCATATCTGTGGGTTAGATAAGAGTACTATATCAACATCATTTTGATCACTGTAAGAGAATGTCCTTGGTTCTTGGGGGGAAATACACTGAAATATTTAAAGCTGAAGGCACATGATGTCTGCAACTTCCTCTCAAGCAGTTGAAAAAAAAATTAGAAGATGTATAGACAGAGGAAATGATAGAGTAGATAGGGTAAAATGTTAACCTTTGCGAAATTGAAGTGAAGAACGTTTAGGAATTCTCTGTACTGTTCCTTCAACTTTTCTATCGATCTGGAATTACCTCAAAATAAAAATATCTTGAAAAAGGAAACACCAAGATGTATCATTTCCTCCCCAAGAATGCTCCTGAGCCTGTGACGTGTGCTGCAGGACTGTCTGTGGCTTCACCTACAAGACACTGCTTCATTCCAGAGAAGATTCCGCCGTTGATGTCAACACAGCAGAATCTGCTTTTCCAAGAGACAAAATCCTCCCAAACCATCAATTGGGCCTTTTATAGAAAAAAAAAAGATGAGAGAAACACTTTAAAATTGGAAGACACTGTCTTCTCTTGTCCAAGAGGACACAGCAATTCCTCACCCTTCCCCCACTCCTAAAAGAATGTCCATCCTTGGTTACATTCATCATTTGACACCCACTCACAAGACTCTTTTTTTGTCTGCCAGATTTTCACAGGCTTCCAAAGAATGTGGTGAATTTGCTGTTGCTGAATGTGGTTCATTTGCACGAAATTCCTCACCCCCTTTTTCTCTCCACATTTCCATCATCCATGCCCTTTATTCCAATAGGCTCTAGACAACGGAACCAGAGTGCAGAGGAAAATAGGAAAGGCTGGAGGGGAGACTGCAGTCAATCCCACTGGCAAGGATTCATTTAGTGAGCACCTACTATATACTTCCAACTGGTCCAGAGAATCATCATGGAAGCCTAGTTCTGCCAAACAGCATCTGCCCCTGAGGAAGACAGGTGGGAACTGTTAGCTGAAGCTCAGAGAGTATTCTGAAAAGGGAGCTGCAGGGTGCTGGGGGACATGTCCAGGGAGAGCCAATTTACTCTGCAGGGGTCAAGGAAATCTTAATCTGGGTGATGAACTCATATTTGTTAGGTCAAAGGAAGTTAGAGAGGGAAGAGAAAAAAAGGAATGTTTTCCACTCATAAAAATAAACACCCATATTTTCTTTTAAAAAAATTAAACAAAAAATAAGATAAAATAGCACTGTTGGTGAGATTATAAAACGGTACGAGTACTCTGGAAACAGCATAGAGGCTCCCACAGAAGTTCCTCAAGAAATTGAAAATGGAGTTACCGTATGACCTAGCAAACCCACTCCTGGCTATATATCCAAAACAATTCAAAGCAGGCTTTCGAAGAAAGATTTTCATACCTGTGTTCATATAGCATTACTCACAATAGACAAAACGTGGAAGTAATCCAAGGGTTCATTGACAGATAAGTGGATAGCAAAAAGTGGTTTATAAGTACAAAAGAATACTGTTCAGCCTTAAAAAGGAAGAAAACCAGCCAGGCGAAGTGGCACACGCTTGTAATCCCAGTACTTGAGAAACTAAGACAGGAGAATCACAGGTTTGAGGTCAGCCATAACAACTTAGTGAGACTCTGTTTCAAAATTAAATAAATAAATAAATAAATAAATAAATAAATAAATAAATAAATAAAAAGGCTAAGGGTCTAGATCAAAGGTAGAATGTGTCTGAGTTCAATTCCCAGTACCAAAAAAAAAAAAAAAAAAAAAAGAGAGAGGGAGGGAAACCCTGTCACATCATTGACAAATCTTGAGGAAATTATGCTAGTGAAGTAAGTCAACCACAAAAAGACAAATCTTGTATATTCCACTTCGATAAGGCACCTAGCCTAGTCAAATCCACGGGAACAGAAGGTAGAATAGTGGTTGCCAGAGGCTGAGGGGAGCCACAAATGGGACGTGTTGACAGAGTTTCAGTTTTGCCAGATGAAAAAGTTCTGAAGATCTTTCACAACAATGTGGATATACTGTGCGCTTATAAGTGGCTAAGATTTCAAATTTCATGTTATGTGCATTCAGAAACAATGAACACTGGATTGTTCCCCACATCTAAGTAATCTCATCAAGCAAAACATTCAGCAAGGTGGTGGAGATTCTGACAGCTACCTGATTAGGTTCCCGGGTATTCTGATTTAACCACAAGTAACAGAAAAGTGGCTTCAGCAATAAGAACCTGAGATACACTATGTAACTGATTTATTAAACATGATGGATTCATAGGGTACTAAGTAGGAGACACATTTGGTCTTTCAAAACTTTCCTACCAGCTTGTTTTGCATTGCCCATGTATTTACGAGTCTGTTTCTGGGATTCCTTATTCAACAACACTGATTCGTTTATCCCTCCTCCCCAAACCAAGCACCCCTAGGTTAGGGTTTGGTAAATAATAGCCCATAGGACAAATCTGGCCAGGTGTCTGTTTTTTATAAATAAAGTTTTATTGGACCACAGTCACAGCCACTCATTTCCATATTGCCAGTGATGGCTTTTACACCGCAATGGTAGAGTTGAGTATCTGCAACAGAGACCTATGTCCACCCACGCTAAAATGCTTCCTCTTTATCCCTTTCTGAGAACCATTTGTTGACTCTGCCATAAATCGAACTTAGCTTTTCTGATTACTACTAGGTCAGGAAGGCTCTGCCACATTAATGGGTTCGTGTTGTTATCTCAGAAGTGAGTTTATTAGGTAAGCATGATGATGATGAATACCTATAGTACTTGGGAGACTGAGACAGGAGGATCACAGGTTTGAGACCAGTCTTGGCAATTTAGCAAGGCCCTCTTTCAAAATAAAAAGGGCAGGGGTTGTATGTTGGAGGTAGAATGCTCCTGGGTCCCACCCCTAGTACCGCATAACAGTGGGTCTGTTATCGCGAGAGTGGATCTGTTTGACCATCTCTTGCTCCCTCTCACTCTCTTTGCCCGTCTGCCTTCCTCCATAGGATGACATAGCAAGAAGGCCCTCTGTGCATGACAGCACCTCAGGACTTCCCAGCCTCCAGAAATGTGAGCAATAAATTTATTTTCTTTACAGATTTCCTAGTCTGTGGTATTCTATTATAACCACACAAAATGGACTAAGGTAATGGTCCTTCATAACAAAGAAGAATCTAGTCCAAAATGTCAGTAGTGCCAAGCTTGAGAAACCCTGGCCTTGTGCTTCCTTTTACGTGATGTTGCAGGGAGAGAAGAAGTGACTAAGACTACGGTCTAGGACCACAGTCAAGAGTAGAAAAGGTCCCTTTAGAAGTCTCAAATGATGCATTTTAAGAGTTCCTGAAGGTGAGAACTCTCGGCAGAATTAACCAATAGCTCTGCCAGGTCTTCAAGGATGCTTTGTTTGTTGTTGTTGTTGATTTCTTGTTTTGGTTTTGTTTTGTTTTCTGGCCTTTGTGCTGTGTGCCATCTTCACTGTGCTGACCTGTCTGCTTATGCTGACTCCCTTCACGTTCCCTGTGTTAGAAATAAATTTCCATGGGGTCATAAGAAAAGACATTTTGCAAAAAGAGATCCTGCTACCAGTAAAGTTAGGTAGGCAAGAACAACGTAGCGGAAAAACTGCTGGGTGTTTTATTTTCAGCACAGGGCTCCTGTGCTATACTCCTATTGGTAAGCACGTAGACTCACAATCATCACACTATTGGCTAAAGGGGATGCTGGGGGAGGCAGGGGAATGGCACTCACAATTTCTAGAAAATGCTATCTTTACAAAAAATACAAGTGCACACAAGGTTACACATTGGCAGTTCTACAAAATGGAGTCTGAGTCAAGCTCAAGCTATTCCTTTGATAGAAAAGATCTAACTATATTCTCACACCCAGATGGCTGTCCCACCTCCAGGTATCATCTGCCAACTATAGGACCAGAGGCAGAAAGGGGAGTGGTTCCTCCCTACCTTTTTAATCTAACCAACAGGGGTAGCCATGCCCAGCCCTCCAGCCTTCCCACCACACCTCTCTGCCAGTATTGTGTCAACAGGCCACACTGGAGCCTGCGGGGGGGGGGGGGGGGCAAGTGAAATGAGCTACCTTGATTGTCTATCACCAATCACCACTCGCCCCTAGGGCTGGAGAAGAATCCAGTCTTTCCAGAACAGCCCAGCCACCCATCACTCAAAACCAATGGTACAAGTACAGAAGCAGAAGGGTGGTGGCCGGGCAGGGAACCAACAACCAACAGTGTCTGCACTATCCTGGTCTGGGTTCCCCAGTCTCTGACAACTTGATTCTCTCACAGAGGCTCTGGGCAATGGTTCTCCAACTTCCACATGGATCGTTGTCATCTGGAGGACTGACTTTAAAAAAAAATGATTTACAAAGCTCTGTCCCCAGCCCAGCCCAGCCAATCCGAATATCTATAATGGCACTCATGAATCTCTGTTTCTAACAGGCTCCAAGGTGATTTTGGTGCCACCAAAGCCTAAGAACAGCAGCCCTAGTTCAACCTTGACCCTCACCGGAAGCCCTTGGATGGTGCTGGTGTAGCACTTGTGCTTCTCACTTGTTAACTACATGGATTCCCAAACCCAGGCTGCATGTATGCTGTAGACCTGACATCCTAACTCCTGCCTTAGGACTTCTACTGTTACTACTAATTGCTATTATTAGTAATATTATTTTATTTACTTGTTACTACACTACTGAACTCTTCCCAGATAACAGGTGTTGTGCTAACCACTTTACATTAGTAGCTCAGTGCAGTATGATAGTGGGTGTGCACACAGGCACATGTGTGTATCTGGTCATTGAAACTTCAAAAATCCTTGTACTTTCTCAAATGAGGAAAATGGCTTTGTTATGTCAATGAGGAGACTGGATGGGAACTGGTCAACAGAAAGACAGTCACCTGATTACAGTGATGAGAGGGCTAGAGCTTTCAGCACCCTCCTCCAGTCAGAGGGAAGCAGAGAGGGAGGAGAGGTTGAGTTCGATCATATGCCAATGACTTAATGGATCATCCCCATGTACTGGCACCTCAGTAAAAACATTGAACAGTGAGGATGAGGAGCTTCCCAGTTGGGGAACATATTCCCTGACTCCATGGGGCAGAGGCATCTGAGCCTGGGACCCTTCTGGACCCTGGGCCATGTACCAATTCATCTGGCTGTTTGTTGGTATACTTATAATAAAATTGTCATTGTAAGCATAATGCTTCCTCCATTCTATGAGTCATTCTAGGGAACTATCAAACTTGAGTGGGGGAGGGTTGTGGGAGCCCCTGAATTTGTAACCAGGTTGAATGGAAGTATAGGTAGCCCAGGGACCTCTGCTGCAGCTGCTGTCTGAGGCAAAGGCGGTCTTGCTGGGGACCTGGCCCTGTCACTGCAGACTCTGAGGCTGACTCCAGGTGGTTGGTGTCAGAACTGAAATGAATTACTGGATGCTCAGGTGTTGTGGGAGCCACTAACCCACCATCCACCCAGACAGCCCAGCCAGGAATTTTGCTTTATCTATGCTCCACGTTCTCCTTCTCTTCTCATTTTTCTGATAATTTCCTAATGATTCCTACCTCCAAAATAATACAGACCAGCCCCCTCATCTTCTTCCCCACCACTTAAGTCATACCCATTCTTGTGTTCCCCAAGAATGGCTCACTAGTAAAGCTTTTTGTTTTCATTCTTTACCCCTGGCCCGTAAATGCCACCCCATGGGAGACAGATTGCATTTTCCAAAGATGGTGGTAATTATACTTTCCATCTCACATGTGTATCTGGAGAATTGGTTTTGAAATGCACCTATATGACCATGGCTGCAGCTCTTTCAAACTGGGGCTCATTACCCCAGAAGAGAAGGTGACACAGAGAGGTTGCACATTCCCACATCACATAGTAGGAAGCAGTAAAGTCTAAATTTAGAGATCTGCTTATCTCTAGAACCCAAGCTCTTAATCCAGGGTAATAGCTTCGCACATTGGCCAAGGGGGAGTGCCTCTCACATTGAGTATGTGAATGAGGCTCCTACAGTAGGGAAACCCAGATTCCTATAACCACTTCCCTAGTATTTGACCTGATAATCAGACTTGCCTGGGGAATTTATTAACGAGAGGAATTCTGAGGCCCCAACCTAAACATTCTGACCCAGTAAATTTGGGGTGTGGCCTGGGAATGTTTATGTCTAACAAGTAAGTGCTCCTTCAGGTGAGTGGCAATCAGGCAAATTTGGCAAACACTGTGCTGTGTCTCATCCACCTGCCTCCTTGCTTAGGTGTATCAACCAGTCCTACAACCCAGCCCTTCTGTTGCCCAGACTCTCTGGGCACCTGACACTTTCCCATGCAGAGATTCTGCACAGCTGGATACAGCCTTGTCCAATCTCTGCACCATTGCACAGTCCTACACTTAGAAGAATTTTAATGAATCCGGCAGTGTGCCTCCAACTCAGGATGTCCAAAACCAAACCCAGCAATAGACTCATTCCTGCTCCTGGCTTTCCTCCTACGTTCTCTAACTCAGCCACTAACTCACTATCCACCCAGACAGCCCAGCCAGGAATTTTGCTTTATCTTTGCTCCACTTTCTCCTCCTCTTCTCATTTTTCTGATAATTTCCTAATGATTCCTACCTCCAAAATAATACAGACCAGCCCCCTCATCTTCTTCCCCACCACTTAAGTCATACCCATTCTTGTGTTCCCCAAGAATGGCTCACTAGTAAAGCTTTTTGTTTTCATTCTTTATCCCTGGCCCATAAATGCCACCCCATGGGAGACAGATTGCATATTCTAAAGATGGTGTTAATTATATTTTCCATCTCACATGTGTATCTGGAATCTTGCCACTAGGCACAAAAAGGCAGGATCTATTACCATTCTCCTTGCATACGGGTGCACTTTTGTGACTTTCAACTGATAGAGTCTACAGAAGTGATGCTCCATCGAGGCTGGTTTCTAAAAGGAATTCAGATACCACCTTGCCCACCATGACACTCACTCTAGGCACCTAAGCTTCTATATAAGCAGTCAACCACCCTGAGACTGCCATGTTGGAAGGAAGCCCAAGCTAATCCCGGCAGAGAGACCAAGTAGAATGGCTCTTAGACTACAGGAAGAGAGAAGATGCCCCAACCAGACCCTGGCTGCTCTAGCCCTTCAGTGTTCTGACTCTAGCCACTCACTGGCTACAACCACATGAGAGACCCCAAGCCAGAAACGACCAGCTGAGCCTGTCCCAAATTCCAGATGGACCCAAATAAACTGTGAGAGAGAAGACAATTTAAGCTGGGAAGTTGTTGAAGTGATTCTATTTTTTATACAGCAATATCTGCACTAAAGGAAAAACTTGAGATATAATAAATTGAACAGAGTTTCTTTGAGCAAAGAGTGATGCATGAACCAGGCCACACTCAGAACCAGAAGGGGTTCAGACAGCTCTGCTCCATAGTGTAGGCAGCCAGCTCTTACAGCTAACTGTACATGGAAATAAAGTATGGAAATCATTTGAGTATATCGAGGAATTTGCCTTGGGGGGGGGGGGATGGTCTGATCAGTTGGCTGCCTGTGATTGGCTGAAGCTTGGCTGTTTGTGATTGACTAAAATTAAGCTTTTTGTTACAAAAAAACAAGCTCCTAAATGTGATTTTCATTTGTTTATCTGCTAAGTTTTGTTAAATAGGTAAAATAAGGAGACAAACTCAGGCAAATGGACTGCTATTTATTTTGCTTTAACACCAACGGGCATGGAAATAGTAAGTAAACTTTCGACAATGGGGTAATTGGATGCTTGTCGAATCTAATCATTAAAGAAAAAAAACAAATACTTTGTTTTTTCTAGATTTGAGCAGACATGGGTTAGAAGAAGAGACTTTTGATTGTTTAGTCAGACACAGTCTCTCTCCAGAAACTCCACTGCGCTAAAAGGATGGAAGGGGGCAAGGGTAGGGAATTGGAGGGGACTCCAGGCAGAGGCAGTAGCATGAAAAGGTACAAGAAGAAGTATGGCATGGCCTTAGAACTGATAGAAAGTAAGGTGTCCTTAGAACTCACCCTAGGAATCCTTCCAGCTGCAAAAGGCAGAAACCCTGCTCCCATGACTTCAGCACACCATGGTTTCTTTTTCTCAGTGGATCAGAACATCGCCAGTGACAATCCCATCTCCTCTTGGCTCTGGACTGGTCTGACACTCAGCCAGTCCTCCAGCTGCCAGGACTCCCAACTCTTTGAGGGCTTTCTCCAAGCTCATAGACAGAAGTTCACCTTGCCCTCAGTGGTGTAACCGGAGACTGGAGCCCAAAGCCCTGCAGAGCATTAAGCACTAGCTGCCCACGAGGGATCATACTCGATACTGCACTCCTTCTTGGCTTTTTTCCTCTCTTGTCTCATATCCCTCTCTTTTATGGCATTTCTGGAATCACTTTCCAAATGAAGGACTTGGAATCTGTGAAGCAGGTCAGCCTGAGCCAGACAGGAAGTGGCAGGTGACCTAAGCCCAGAGGGGCAGGGACTTGTCTAAGGAAAAGGTTCTGCAGAGGCCGAATTGGAGCCCGCTCCCAGGAGAACAGGGGTATCCATCCTGTGAGCTTCACTCTGCTCACCATGAAGTCAAGAAGCAGAATCACTGCAGCAATTCAAGTATGTGCCCCAGAACTCAGTGGTAGCCCCAGTGCTGCAGTGTGGGGAGCCGGGGCCTAGTAGGAAGTGTTTGGGCCAGGGGGTTCCACCCTCATGGATGGATCAATGCTGTCTCTCAGGAGTGAGTGAGTTCTCTATTACTTGCCCTTCCACTCTCCACCACAAGTCAAAGCAGCTCAAGGCTCTCAATAGAAGCTAAGAGGATACCAGTGCCATGCTCCTGAACTTCCCAGCCTCCAGAACCATGAGCCTTCAGTAAACTTCCTTCCTTCATAAATCAACCAGCTTCGAGCATTCTGTTATAGGAACAGAAAACAGACTAAGCCAATTGCAAACTAAAAGTTACCTCCAAAATGATCCTGCTGGCCCTTCCTGCAAATGGCCTCATTTGATTCTTTCATCTAGGGGCTTCCTCTTATCAAACAGCACCAACTAGAGAATAGTTCTGATGCTGAAACTGTCAACCCAAAGAAAAACAAAACAGACTCACAGGAGCTGGAGCTACTTGTCTAAGTACCTCCTAGGAGTCAGTTTAAAGTCAAGAAATAGCACCTGGAGTCTAGCAGACTGTCTGCAGGCATCACCTCTCGCTGTTAGCTGTGTGGCTAAGGGCAATTTCCTGAACTTCTCTGGGCCTCCTCTATAAATAATAGTTATATTAATAGTACTACCTTACTACATCACTTCAGAATAAAATACATGACGCGGAAAAGGGCCTAGGTCATGCCTGATACATCATACGCGCTCAGGAACAGCCAGCCTCCTTGCCTCTCTTCCCACATACTCTCTCTTTTCACAACAAAACAAAAGCTCAAGGAAAGATGTATTGGCCAAATAATTGACTCCATTTGTCCAGCATTTCTCAGCCCACTTGCTTTGCATGATTACTTCTATGAGGCTAATACTTCATTACAATAACACTGCACTCTAATACCAGTGGGCCCATAAACAGAGGCCCCGTGAAAATAAAACCATTATAATCATGGCCCAGATTGAATCACTGGCTAGTGGGCTCCCCAGTGGTTTGATGAGGAGCCAGGCAATAGCCAAAAAATCAAACTGCAGATGCTGGGATAGCAAATCAGCTTAAACAGTGGCTGAGACCCAAGCTACAGTGGAGAGAAAAGAGAGGGTGGAGAGGGGCCGAGGTAGATTTGCACACTGTTGGAATTTCCCTTCCCTGGCTTCCCCAGTTAATTGGCCCATAAAATAACAAGGCTTGTTAATGAATAATAGACTCCATCCTGAGAGGCACCTAGGTCGGGCCACTCTGGCCTGGCTGACTCCACTTTTAGAGCTGAAAGGGATCCCCAGGGTGACACGGAGGCAGAGGCATTATGACCTCCATCCTACAATTGCTCACGGGCACAAAGAGGTTCCCAAGTCACGGAATCAATAATGGAAGGGAAGGAGAGGCAGAGCCATTTGGGGAGGCCTGAAGCTTATATAGTTTGGGGGTCTTCTTTGAGAAAAGTAAGGCAAAACTGTGCCTGTAGAATACATGTGGATGTCAGACCTTCAGGTAAGACCCCAGCCTTGGCTGATATGTTGATTACAGCCTCTTGAGACACCCATAAACAGAGGAACCAAGAAAGCTATGCCCAGCTTTCTGATCCCCAAAACTGAGATAATAAATGTGTGTTTAAGACACTACTTGTGGCAATTAATTACATGGCCATAGGGAACCAGTGGAAAGAGGAGGATAAAGAAGGAAGATACCAAGGCCATGTTGGTATTGAGTGGGGCAAACTTGGACATTTTACAGGATTATGCACTATAATTTTGATAGAATCATTGAGAAGGTACCTTGGAAGTCATTTAATCCAATTCCTTAACTCTTAACTAAGGAAGAAGCTTGGGGGACCTGCTTTGTTTGGTAAATGAGAATATTTTCTACTCAGTCAATCAATCCTTCTCAATTAGCTGACTGCTTGAGCTGCATTTGAAACAGGTTTTTCTTTGTCATCAATCCACTACATGCTAATTTATCTTTTGCTTCCCAATTCCTTTTCTATATAGAGGGAAAAAGTTCATTTCATCTCAGCCCCTGTCTAACATGATCATCACATGTTTTGAGCCAGTAAGGTTGAAACGGGTCTGTCTCATGACACAAGTCTTGGTGAACTTTCACCTCACCTGTCAGAGGCATCATAGAAAGGCAAATTTGGAAGCTACTTAGGCCATCATTTAATCCAGGTTTAGCTTAGTGTAGGAGTACTGGCCAAGAAGACACAAAGGGACAGTGTGCACAGCACCCAGAAAGTAAACTTAAAGAGAGTAGGAATGCCTTTCTCCATTCTCTTCCTCTTTCTTGATGGCTAGAATGTCAAGGGACTGGCTGGAACTTAAGCTGCTATCTTGGATCATGAGGTGGAAGTCATTTTCTTAGGAAGGTAGCCATGTTCACCACTATACCACCAATGCTACCTAGTCATGTTCTCAAGATGGAAGAAGCTAAAGTTCTTGGTGATCATGGAGCTGCCAAACCAGTCCAAGCTGCTCACTTCTAGATTTATTTATATTAGAAGGAATTAGCCTTCTACCTTGTTTTTTTGTTGTTGTTTTTTTCATTTATTTTTTATTGGTGGCCTTCTACCCTATTTAAGCAACTGTTCTTTTGAAGAAGAATTTTGGATCCCTCGAAGCTGAGGTGATCCTAATTAATACATAGTTTTTACTTCCTTTTTTAGATAAGGAAACTGAGACTGGGAACAAGAATAAATCCATTGTCCCTTCCTATTATGGAGTGAAAATTTGTTTCCACCAAAATTCATCCATTGAAATCCTAACTCCCAATGTGACTGTATTTGGAGATAGGACCCTTCATTAAGACAATGAAGGTTAAATGAATCACTGGGAGAGGGGTTGGTCCAATAGGAAGACTCCTTGTCAGAAGAGACACCAAAGATCTCCCTTGTTCTCTCTCCACCATTGAGGACACAATAAGAAGGCAGATGCCTACAAGCCAGGAAGAGAGTCCTCACCAGAAAATAATCCTACCTGACTTGGATTTACACTTAACCTTCTAACTTCTGGGACACGGAGAAATTTAATTTCTTTGGCTTAAGCTGCTCAATCTGTGGTGTTTTGTTACAGGAACCTGAGCTGACTAAAGCACTGCCACAGAACATTCCTCCCTACAAATAAAATTAATGAGCAGAATATCCTGTATGTCTTCTATTTTTCAAGATAAGTAATATATCCACTTCCCTTAGTGATTCTTCATAAGAATAAAGTGTCCAGAACCTTTACTGGCTCGGTGGGTCTCCCCAGAATCCAGCCAAATAGATTGAATCTATAAGTGGGGGCTACTAGATTGATGAATTCTATCAATGGTTCTCTCAAACATTGCATCCAACTTTGAACTTCTTCTTCTCCAATATGATTGGACCAGAAGGAATGCAGGGAAACTTTGAACTGGTCTTTCCAGATTGGGTTCCCAGAGTCTCAAGAAAGAGATAGGCATGCATAAATAACTCCCAGTGGTAATCATATTGCAGAAATCCTTGGGAATGTGAGGTGGAGGTGGAAATACACTGAACAGCAATGGTACAACCACACAGTCTTCCTCTTGCAGCTCTGAGATGGCTCCAAAGAAACAGAAATGTTGCCTGCCAAGCCCAGAAAGCAACTTAAGGTGAGGGACCCATTCTCTCCAAACTGAGCCAGCATTTGTCCTTCCTGTAGGAAACACACATTTTAATTGTCCATTTGGGGGGTACATCCTTCTCAACTCCAAGTGCTCTCAGAGAATTGATAATCCCTGATCCATAACAACCAATCAGAGCAGTATGTCTCCTCAGCCACAGTGTTTGGTTGAGGGTGGACACATGACCTGAGCCAAGCAAATCAACATTCACTGAGACTGCTCTGCTAAAGTAATCTGAGAAGATGACTTCCTGTTTTGGAGAATCTTGGGAGTATATGAGGTTACACTAGTGGCCATCTTTCTCCAACACAGAGAATTAACTGCTTTGTCCAAGAAATGAATGCAGCCAACACAGAGGAAGAAAGAGCAAAGAGATAAAGAAAACAAGGGCACTCTAAAGATGGTTGATGCCTGGACCCAGCTATGCCTGAAACCTACATCTGGACTTCCCAGTTATATGAGCCAACAAATTTTGCCTTTTCCTTAAACTAATTTGACCTGGGTGTTTTGTTTCTGTCACTTACATCAAAAAGAGTCCTGATACACTTCCAATGTGGTATGATGTGGAGGAACGTTTTGGGGACATTTGGGGTTCTGGTCACAGTTGGACCACATTCTCCTACATTTACCCAGACTCAATGGCAGCAGGTCTTCCTTGCTGTCCTCTTCCTCTGGCCTCCAAACAGCATGAGCAGTGTGGCTCCTGCAGATGCCACGAAGCCCACGCCCCCTCCCTCACACTTAAAGCAGAAAACGGAGCTGGGGTCACTTTGCCTAAGTGTATTCCAAGCACCTGAAACCTACAAATATAATATAGTGTGTGCTCTGAGGAAAAGTTAGTGGACTCTGCTGAGCAACTTCAGTAAGAGAGGGTGCATGGCGTTTTCCTAAGTCTCACACCAAGCTTAAGGGTGGAAGAAAGGAACAGGTCCAGCTGAGTTTCTTCCACATTTTCTTTTTGCATGGAAAGACTGAGGTTAAGAGAGATGGAGTCACCTCCTCCAACGCACACTGTCAGATCTGGGCCTCATTTTCCCTGCTTCAGCCTTTCCCAGTTGTATCTCACCTTGACCTTGACCTTCTGGTCCACATAACCCCAAAAGCCATGAAGAATGAAGTGTGCTGACCAGCTCCAGAATGAGACAGAAATGTCTTCAGTACACCCACAGTAACCTCTCCGCCCAACACACATCTTCATGCATACACACACACAGACTCATTCACATGTTCACATACGTGTGTATACACAGTGTACTCTGGTGCGTACAGGCTTATCACAAGCACATGCAAATACCCACACAAAAGCATCAGCTAAGGACACACACCCACTCTCACACAGAGAAGACCTCTGCACCCTGGCACCTCAAGTTCAGATGGATGACCCTGGAAACTAGCCTGTCCTTCCTTTGAGCCAAACAACTCCTTCTCTTACAACTTCAACTTCCAATTTCTGCCATGTTCAAGATTAGTTTTTTGGGGGATGTTTTGTTTTGTTTTGTTTTGTTTTGTTTTGTTTTGTTACAGCTCCTCACTGATGCTCCAGGGCTATGTGCTGTCACAACAGCGGGAATAAAATCTGTCATTAGCATATGTGGAAATTCAATGAAGGGGAGGTGTGATCAGTAGAAAAACCACAGGACACATCCACTCTTGCCAAAGCCAGGCAAGGAGAGTGCACAAATAAAAAGCCATTCCAAGTCAGGTGCAGTGATGCATGCCTATAATCCCAGTACTTGGGAGGCTGAGACAGGAAGATCACAGGTTCAAGGCCAGCCTCAGAAAATTAGTGAGACTCTTGGCAACTTAGCAAAATGCTGTACCAAAATTTTAAAAGGGCTAAGAATGTATCTCAGAGGTAGAATGCCCCAGAACCAAAGAATAATAACAATAATAATTAACAAATAAAATAAGAATGGCTGGGGGTGTAACTCAGAGGTAGGATGACTCTGAACTCAATTCTCAATACAAAAAAAATTTCCCTTTTAGAAATCCATTGTCCATCCTCACTACACTACAGGCAAAATCCCAAATAAATATGAACAAATCAGATTTAGCAATATAATAAAAGAAATACCAAGATTGTGAACTAAGGCATCCATTACTGTAACTCACTACACTAATTCATTCGAGAATGTTTATTGTATGATTCGAACATTTGTTATTTGCCAGTGTAATACTGGATCAAGGACAGAGCAATGGAACAGAAAGATAAATGATATGATTAAGCCTAGGAATGGATTAACGGCAGAGTAGACTTCAGAAATAGATCCATAAATAGGGATAAACTTCAGTGATAAAGGTGATCGTGTAAATTAGAAGGGGAAAGGAAAGATTGGCCAATCCATGGTATTGACAAAACCACTTACTTACAGGGTAAAAAAAAAAATTAGATCCTACTTCATGCTGTTCAAAGCAATAAATCCTTGATTAATTAGAGTTCAACATTGAAACCAAAACTACAAAGTATGTTCCACAATTGATGATTTGGACACAACATGACTAGTGATTGGCAATTAAATCTTCCACAGCTCAGTAACAGCAATCTTATGTTTCAAGTGACAATATATATATATATATATATATATATATATATATATATATATATATATATGTTGGGCCCACTTCTAGCATATATATATATATATATATATATATATATATATATATATATATATATATATATGTTGGACCCACTTCTAGCATTGTGGTGGGATTTTTAGCATACTAGAAGAAAAGATAAGAGGATGATTTCACAACCTGAGATGGAAAAAAGACCTTCCTAAGCAAGATGCAAACTCAGAAGATGGAAGAAGAAAGATTGACAGATGTGACTACACTGGAATTAAAGTCCTGTCAAATTAAAACCAATGAGTAAAGTTAAGAGGTGAAACACTGCTAACTATCCAAATATTTTTAAATAGGAAAACCATTAGTAATCCTGTTTACATAATTTATCACACAATTATTTTATGGGATCTCGAGTAGTAGTTACAAAGAATGATGCAAAGTCACATGTACTGGTGTGGAAAAAATTTCTCAGACACAGAGGTTAAGTGTCAAGACTGAGTTATCGAACTGGCTAGTTGGGTAGGTAGGTAGGTAGGTACGTAGGTACATAGGTAGATAGATAGGTAGGTGTTAGAAAGATGCCATTCATTTTTAAAAGGTGGAAATTATTTTAAAATGGACTAGACTCACACAAAAGGAACTGTTAGTGCTCGTTATCCATAAGGAGAAGAATGAGGTGTGTCAGTCAGCTTTCCATTACTATAACAAAATATCTGAAATAATCAAGTCAAAAAGAGGAAAGGTTTATTCTGGCTCATAGTTTTGGAGTTTTCAGTTCATGGTCAGTTGGCCCTATTGCCTTTGGGCCTGTAGAGAAGCAGCACATCATGATAGTAGTGTATATGAAGCGATTCACCTCATGGCTGGGACATAAAAGAGAAAAAGGAAGAAGTGGCTAGGGTCACAGTATCACCTTTAAAGGCATGCCCCAATGACCTAAAGACCTGGGCTCCACTCCTAATAGCACCATGGGTGGAGACCAAGTCTTTAACTCATGGGCCTTTGGGGGACACTTATCCAAACCATAGCAATAGAAGGTTGAAGTCAATGTTTCACTCTATATGCTTCTGAATTGTTAAGAGTTTTTACCAAAAAACAAAAACAAAACAAAAAAATGTACTCACAGGTTTCCTTTGTGTGTGTATAAAAGACAACATCATAACATTTGGAACCACACAGTTGGGCTATGATATGCCTGCGGCAATTTGCTGTCAAAACAAGATAAAACACTTGCTTCATAATCATATAATAAGCACCGAATAAAGAAAGTTATAACTGCTGCTTATTGATCACCTACTGTTTGCCAGGGTTTTTAAGTGTGTAATTGCCTTTCAAATACACAATCACACTCAACTGTGGTGCCAGCCTCAGAAGGTAGCTATGTTGCATAAGGTAATGTTTTGCATGTAAGGAACCCAGAGAGATGAAAACACTTGACCATGGTCATAAAGCTGACCCAGCACAAAACCTGGGTCTTCCTGCCCTCAGATCAATCCCAGTTCCTCCCACAGTGACCACTGAAAGTCTTTGTTTTTTTCATCTCAGAGGAGTGGTGCTTACACTGGGCTTAGGCAATAACTCAGAACAAAGCTCAGAGAAGATCCAGTGCAGCCCCAGCCTTTGCCCCTCAGGAAGGAGACCAGGAATGACAGACTCAAAGCCACAACCGGCTGCTCATAGACAACCTCTGGAAGCCCCATCTCCCACTTCCTCTGAAATAGATAACAGCAGAAATCTTAGTCTGAAATGCCACTGACATAAACACATGGAGAGTAATAAAACTGGAATGATAAAGGCTTGTGAAGTAGCATCGAGGGCCTTGCATTATAAAAGCCCATATCTGACTAGGGTCACTCAGAACCCTTTCTCTGAAGACTCTAGCCAAAGAAGGGAAGAGAGGGAGAGGAGGAGACAGAAGGGAGACAGGAATTACATATGGTAGGAGGCTCGTCAGAACTTCCAATACCCTAGACTGAAAAGAAGTCTAAGAATCAGGAATGCCAATTATATGTTTTGAATTGTTTTTAACAGGGTACACACTCTGATATTGCTCTGTAAACCCCGAATTTTCAGTTAAAGTCTAATATATATATGCATTTTAACACTTTCAATGATGTATTGTGAGCCAGGAACTGTTCTAGGAAATTTCTACAAATTAACCCAATACATGCTAAGAACTAGTCAGGAAATTTCCTCCATTAACCCATCTAATCCTCATAGCAAGTTAATAATGACTCTAGCTGAGAAAACCAAGGCCCGTAGGAATGAGGTAGATAACCCAAGGTCCCTGCTTCAGTCAGCATTCTCACTGCTATGACCCAAAAACCTGACAACAACTTAGAAGAAGGAGATTCATTTGCTCACAGTTCTGGAGATTTCAGGGGTTCAGACCATGCGAGGCCAGGTGAAGTCTGCAGTACTCAGGGCATGGTGGTGGGAGAGAGCATAGGGCTCTGCTCTCAATCATGGAGGCTGGAAGCAAGGGCAAGAGCTCATGCAGGGGCTCCTGGACATATCTCTCACCCTTAGCAACAAAGCCCCGCCCCCAACATGGCTGCCTCATCTACATGAGGTCTGGGTGGACATTCTAAATCAAACCCTAGCAGTCCCCAAGCTGGTAAGTGACAGGCATAGGCAGTCTGAGTCTCCACTATCCACCTCCACTCCAGGTTGCCTCCTCAACATGAACAAGATGGAAACCAAAGAAGGAGCTGGAAGTCAGGTCCAGGTAGCACAGAGAGGTTGCCTCAGGCCAGAAATGGTCTTGAGTGTGTCAAGAATGCTTAGAAACCTGCGACTGCAGATGCAGTGAGTGCTCACCTAACATTCTTCAGGCTCAGGCCCTGGTTCCATCCCCAGCAGTGAAAAAATTAAAATTACTCAGAAGTCAGAAGTACAGGGTTGGAATTCTCAGAGGATGGAACAAGTCTAAAGCCAGTCTTATCTGGATTTCCATGTGCTGGAGTTATGTCTCTGATGGACCTCACCACTCCCTCCCCAGATGTCTCCTGGGGGCCAGTCCTCGTGTGTGCTGGGCTTGGCATCCTCTGGTTCCTCGGCAGCTGGGACCCTCCCTTCTGGTCCCCCTTTCAGGGTCTGGTTCTATTATACTCTTCTCCTGCCTTGGCTGTGTTGTAATTTAAAGGAATGAATCTCACCTCTGTCTCACTGCCCACCTCTGTCTCACTGCTATCTTGATGTAGGACAAAATACATGTAGAACTATAAATTTCAAAGGAGGAGGAACTATAAACTACAGTATTAGTATTGCCTAATGGAGGACAGGGCTGGTATTCCCCAGGTAGATGGATTTCTGTGACTTCTCCCTACGTCATAAAACTTTCTGTGATGAAAACGTCCTATATCCATGCTGTCTAATAGGTGGCCATGAGCCACATGGGGCTATTGAGCAGTTGAAATGGGGAGGAAGCAAATCTTAAGTTTGTATTTATTTGCTATTAAATTTAATTTATTTTCATTTAGATATCTATCTCCATGTGGCTCACAGCCACTATACTGGACAATACAAATCTGGACCTTGGAGTGCGCCCCCTGAAGAAGAGCCAGATGCCACAGCAGCAAGAATAGGAATCACTGTCGCAGCCCAACTGAGTTTGTATTAGTCTCCTATTGTGCTGCAACTAATAACCACAACCTTAGCAGGGTTTTTTGTTGTTGTTTGTTATGTTTTGTTTTGTTTTGCGGTGCTGGGGATGGAACCCAGGGGCATTCTACCTCAGAGCTACAGCCCCAGCCCTATTTTGTATTCTTTATTTTAAAACAGGGTCTCACTAAGTTGCGGAGGACCTCACTAAGCAGCTGAGGCTGGCTGGGAACCCGGATCCTCCAGTCTCAGCCTCCTAAATGCTGGGATTACAAGCGTATGCCACCATGCCTGACTCACCTTAGTGGTTTAAAGAAACCCAGGCTATTATCTTCCAGTCTTGGGTGTCACGAACACGAATTTTGCTGGGCTAAAACCAGAGTGTCATGGCACTGTCCCTCCTGGAGGCTTTAGGGGAGAGTGATTCCTGCATCCTTAGCTCAGGGCCTTTCCTCCATCTTCAAAGCCAGAGCACAACAGCTTCAGTCTCTCTCTGCTCCCCTCATCCCATCACCTCCCTTCTTATAAGGACCTAGAGACTACACTGGCCCCACCAAGATAATCCAGGACAAGTTTCCTATCCTAAGACTCTTAATCACATCTGCAAAGTCATTTTTGTCATATAAGGTGACATATTCAGAAGTTCCAAGGATTAGGATATGGACACCTTGAAGGAGTGGGAGGGCATCAATATTCTGTCTGCCACAGAACTGTATACTAACACAGCAAGAAATAGACTTCTATATCTGCCTCCAAAGCCTCTCTCTGGACCCTGATCCCAAGGTGTTTACCAGAGGCAGGCAGCAATTGGAGTACAATTCCAGATATGCACCTTGCTCAACCCTAGGGGTTACCATTTACTCTCTCTAGTCAAATGAAACTCTGTAGAATTTTGCAGTGTACAGCCCAAGAGCTGTCTATGGGGACTCTGGGAGAAAGCCTGTATCTGCATACAGGCTATCAGGAAATAAGAGAGAAAAGGGTTGAGCATATATATTCAGTTCCTTCTCCTAATTTGGCCAGATTAAACCCAATCCCTTGCAGGATGATTCAATGAGCAAAACATCAGAAGTGCACTACTCCCAAGTACTCTTGCCTCCTGGGAAATAGAATAAATTTTCTTTATGGAAACATGAAAATAGAAGTTTCTCCCACAGAACTGTCTAGTCCAAGCACTTAGCTTCTACTTGGCTGGGGTAAAGATTCCTCCCACACCACACGTGCCCAATACACCAAATTCTCTCAGAACTGACGCAGCTGGAAGGTTGATAAGACCCGTGTCTCACTGACTAAGATCCCCCGCAACCAGCCCACAAAAATGTCCTGAGGACAGGCTGCAGAAGACAGAGTAGAATCAGTATTCTTCCATCTCTATCTGCCTTAGTCCAGTTAACTATACCCACTTCCTTTGAAAAAGAAGATTCCGAACTTTCACCACAATCTCTGGCTCCAACCCCACGTAGTCCTAGAAGCTCCGACTTCCTTCCAATGAGGTCTAGGAGTCTTGGGTGGAGGGCAGGCTCAAGTAAGCTCCTCAGTATGTCCCCTCCTGCCCCAGAGATGACATCTGGGAGCCTGGCATCCCATCCTGGTTCTCTGGTACTGTTGCAGGTCAGCTTACAGCTCCACTCATTCTACATTCCAGCTCCTCTCTTAAAGTTACAGAGCTGTACTGTCCTGAGTCATCAGGGTCTGACAAGGGTCCCTAACATGGCTCCTTTAACTTCTCCTCCTATTGTGTGTTCATAGCCTCCTTCTCGGGCAACATGTCGGGAAGTGAGGAGTGTCAGGCTGACAGTGAGACAGAAGTGACACTCATGAGACTTGAGGGCAACTTTAGTGGGTAGGCATGATATTTTCTCAAAGAATAAGATATGAGCTAAGACTTGAATGATGAGAAGAGGCAGCTGTGCACAGGGGCTAAGGCGATAGTGTTCTAGGCAGAAGGAAAAGATCACGCAAAGACCAGGGGCCAGGACAGGCTGACTTTTTCTGAGAAAAATAAATGAGACCACTGTGGCTAGAGTTAGTAAGGACAAGAGTGTGGGGAGAAAAAGTAGGAAAAGGGACAGATCTAGGACTTTTCCTCTTGGCAAGACACTTGAATGACTCCTGTTTGGGAGTCTTAGATGAGGTGCCATTTACTGAGATAGAGCAAGGGAAGGGTAAGGAATAGGCTTGGGAGAGGTTGTCAGGTGGAATCAAAAGTTCTGTCCAAGGAGATAGTCAAGACTGACCATCAGGAGGCTTTCCACTTAGGACCATCTGCCCAGGAAGAAAGCCCTTTTGAGCAGAATCACCCCCTCTCTGCCTGATATGTCCCTCATCCCCTCATCCCTATCTGCCTGACATCTAGAGACCTGCTGACTGGCATTCTGGCTGCAAAAAAATAGTGAAACTCATGATTAATGAAATTCTCACTATCTCCGGTAGCCCCACCCCCTCACTAAGCCAGCTAACCAACTATATCAGAAACATTAAATCAGCCACAACATCTGCTGAAAAATCTATAAATGGCTTCCATTGCACTTGAAAAAAAAAAAAAAAAAACATACCCCTTACCCAGGTGTCAAGGGAACACTGGCACCCATATCAAATCCATCACCAAATCTCAGTAGAAGTTTTCTTCTTGCATATCTGAATCCAAACGGGGGCTCCCAATCGAGGGGTAGCTCAGGTCCAAGCAGTGAAACAGGCACTCAGGCTCCTTCCTAAATCTTAGGGCTCCCTCATCTTAAGCATGTGGCTTCTAATGGCACCATATTGAAGAAAGATAAAAGAGTATCAAGCTTGGGAGGTGCCTTTGGCTAGAACTCAATCACATGGCCACACCTGGCTGCAAGGAAGGCTTGGAAATGTAGTTGAGTTGTGAGTCCAGGAGGATGGAAGAGCTATACCTAACAGGCTCGGCCCTCCTCCACCCCCCTGTTTATGAATTCCCCAGTGTGGCCTTGTCTACATCTCCAGTCTCATCTCCTCACCATCTCCCCTCATCCTCTCATTCACTAAGCCTCAGCCCTCTTTCTGTTTGGTGAACACTCAAATTCAAGCTTTCCAAGGTCTTCTTGCCTTAGACCTTTCTACTGACTCTTCCTTTGCCCAGAAGCCTCTTCACTTCATCTCTCAGAATCCCACCAGACCCCTATCATTTCCTAACTCCTTTACCTAACTTTATTTTTCTTTAAACTCATTGGTGCCATCCAAAATTATTTATTTGCTCATTTATTGGTTTCCTATTAAAATGCAAATATCAAGGAACTTTTGAGTGGTGTTCTCGGCTATATTCTCTACCAGAGCACATAGCAGGGCCTTTATAAAGAACTGTTGGGCAAAAGAATGACTATCCCCAGGAATATATCCCCTATCAAAGGCTCACCTCAGATTTCTAAGGCAGCCTGGAGCTGGAATCAGGGCTGAAGTTTTGTAATCAGGCAGCCTGGAGTCAAGTTTCATTCCCATTGACCTGGCTGGGCTGGTAAGTTTATGCACCTCCCAAGTCTCAGCCACCATAGCTATAAAATGCAATTACTCTGTTGTTGGTTGTTATAAAGATTAGGATTGGTAACCACATGTGGTGACACATGCCTGTAAACCCAGTACTGGGAAAGCTGAGACAGGAGGATTGCAGGTTGGAAGCCAGTCTCAGCAACTTAGCAAGACCCTATTTCAAAATGAAAAAAAAAATCTTTTTAAGGGCTGCAGTGTTGCACATGGTGATGCATGCCTATAATCCAAGTACTTGGGAAGCTGAGACTAGAGGTTGGAGGACAGCCTCCACAGTATAGTGAAACTCTCACCAACCTAGCAAGATTCTGTTTCAAAAGTGAACAATTTTTTTAAAATGGCTGGGGGTGTAGGGTGTAGCTTGAAGGCAGAATGCCCTTGCACTCAATTCCCAGTACCAAAAATAGGGGAGAGGGAACTGGAGTATACCTCAGAGGCAGAATATGAGGAGGAGGAGGGGGGGGGAGTATTTTGCACAGCAGGCTACAATTGCAAAAAATCATACTTCCATCAAGATGAATAAAGAGAAATCAAATGAGCTAATATCCTCACAGTGGTGACTGTTGGCTGTTGTGGACTGAGTGGTGTCCCTCCACCCCACCCCACAACAAGTGCAGAACCCTCAGATACAGAAGGCCATCCGTACCCACTGGACACCAAGTACTGGGTTAAGGATAAAAGAGATGATTGGGGTCGATTGTTTTCAACTTCCACATGGGAGAAAGAACACATGATTCTTGTCTTTCTGTATCTGGTTTGTTTCACTTAACATAATGTCTCCTGGTTCCATCTATTTGGCTGCAAATGACAGGACTTCATTCTTCTTTATGGCTTAATAACATTATATTGTGCATATAAACCACATTTTCTCTAGTCCTGAGGAACAGGATGTAGAGTAGTTGATTGTTAGAGGTTGGGAAGGGAAAAGGGACAGTAGATAGAAGGTACGCTATACACATGTATGGAAATATAACCCTGAACTCCATTAATGTATATAATTAATACAATTCACCCAAAAGTTCAGAAGTAGTCCCTGCCATTAAAAAGCTCATACTACGATGCTAAAGTTAGATGACAGATGTCATGTTGCGAGTGGTGACAACAACCAGAGTTGAAGCAAGGACACAGGCCAGAAGCTATGGCCAGAACTCTCAGCCACCCCTCTCTATCCCCAGGCCAGGGGTCAAAGGTCACCCTGACATTTTGTTCTTTGATATTCATATAGCCAATTAGAGAGATGAACTCAGGCATAGGAGAATGAAGATCATTCTAGTCCCACAAAATTCAAAACTTCCTTTTTTCTTTTCCTTTTTTTGGTGTGGTACTGGACATTGAACCGAGAGGCATTTTACCTCCAAGCTATACCCTTAACCCTTTCCTTTTTTTTAAATTTTTTTGTTTGTTTTAACACAGGATCTCACTAAGTTGCTGAGTCTCACTAAATTGCAGAGGTTGGTCCTAAACATGCAATCCTCCTGTTTCAACTTCCCAAGTACTGGGATTACAAGCATGCACCACCATACCTAGCTAAGAGATCTGATTTTCTGATGCAGCAACACCTACCAGGTTAATAACAAAGAGCTAATTTGACAGATTTGTAAAGCTCTTTACAAATTTGGTAAAAAGGTTTGCAAAAGATCCTGGACAGTTGGGCATGGTGGCGCATGGCCTGTAATCCCAGTACTTGGGAAGCTGAGACAGGAGCATCACAGGTTTGAGATCAGCCTCAGCAACTTGGCAAGACCCTTTTTCAACATAAAAAATAAAAATCAGGCTAGGGGGTATAGCTCAGAGGTAGAATGCCCCTGGACTTAATACCCAATACCACACACACACACACACACACACACACACACACACACACACACACAAATCCCGGACAATGTTGAGTGATACATAATTTTCAGTATCAAGCAGTAACGACAGGAGAGCATTCTGTAAACTCACCTGGAGTCTCAGACTTCAAGCCAAGAAAACCCCAGTGCTTCATGTCTCTGTCTCCCACAGGCTCTGCCTTCCTCCGGGAGGCCAAGCTGACTTTCTAAAGGCTCCACTCATGGACTGTGGTCTTTGCAACCTGCCCCACTTGTTACCTAGAGAACTGCAGGGAGATGCCGGGAGAAGCTCAGAAACTGAGACAAGTCAGGAAAGAAAATCATTTCTGAAGCCTGGGAAGGAGGAGACTCTAGAACCACCACGACTGTCACTGCCACCATCGCCATCCTCATTCTCTCCTTCCAGAGATTTTATTGAGCACCTACGACCTGCCAGACCCTGGGGCACAGCCTAGCAACACAGGGGAGGTCTCTGCACATGAGGAACTTTCATCCTGGTGCCAGACCATGGAAAACATTTCGTTTGATAATGGTGTTATAAAAGAGATCGGACAGGGTGTGTGGTTGAGGGATCTGGGTGAATTAAGGAGATAAGAGATGAGAGGACGCATCCCTGTAAGCCAAGTGATAAGAAGGCGCCATGAGGGTGAAGATTTGTGAAGAAGGTTCTCCAGGCAGAGGGGATAGCACTTGCAAAGGGTCTGATTGGTTGGCCAACATTTCTAGATAGGGAAACACTCCCAACAATGCTCGTAAAACAAGCCTGTGGGCTGGAGAAGGCCAAAGAGCAAAACCACCAGCCTCCTCCACCCTGCTCAGACTTGGCCAAGAGCGAGAAGCAAGGCGGGCGTGGCCATCACGAGGTGGTGCATGCACCTTTGCTGACAGAAACATACAAGTCTTGACTGTTGCCATTTGCTTGTTCACTCATCTCCCCCAGCCCACACCTCAAGACCGTGGCCTCCTCCTTCTATCACCAGCGTACCTGTCTTGCCAGGCAGCGAGTTCTCCATAGACGCTTGCTAAGTCCATTCATTTTCATAGAATAAGGCATTAGTAAACAAATGGACTTACAGGAAAAGACTTAAAAGACCAGAGTTCAAATCCTGGCTCTGACTGGCTAACTTTGTGACTCATCAAGGCTTCATTGTAGAATAAATAAATTCAAAGCAAAAACTCTTATGCTGTGTTGGTGGAAAGACAAATGATTACAGACATTTAAAAAAAAATCTGCCCACCCCAAGTGAAATTAGATATTCATCTGTCCTCCTTTTGCATGTCCCAGAGATGTTCTCTTTCCCCATGGTTTATGGAAATGGTTTGTGAAATGGAAGATGGTAAAAGAAATAGCAAAGTTGAACATAATGAGTGGAGTCTATGGGATGCAGTACAACAAAAATAAGCAGCAAAGTCTACATCCTAGAGCAACATAAATAGATTTTAAAGGTATCGTGTTAACATGCAAAACAAGCAAGGATACCAGAAACATATGAAAAGATGAACAATCCCACAATAAGAATTAAATGCAAGCCAGGTGAGCTGGTACATGTGTGTAATCCCAGTACTTGAGAGGCTGGGACAGGAGGATCGAAGGTTCAAGGCCAGCCTTAGCAACATAGCAAGACCCTGTTTTGAAATAAAAAATAAAATAGGGCTGGTATTGGGGGGGGGTGGAGAAGAATGAATGAAAAATTAAATCTATACTGAGATGTTCTTTTTACTTATCAGGTTGATAAAAGTATAAAAGTTCACTCTATTTCAGTGTGTTGGCAGGACTGTGGATTAACAGGCATCTCATACATTGTAGAGGAAACACAAATGCCACAACCCCTAAGGATGGAGATTTTGAAATAGCTCACAAAATGACGTTGCAGTTGTTCTTTGACCCTGCAACTCCATTTCCAGGAGTCCACTTTGAAAATGCACCCTGAAAAACAAAATGTATGTCTGGGGTCTGGTTTATTTATTTTTTTTATTAATGGGTGCATTGTAATCATACGTCTTTGTTAGATACAAGCTGATAAAGACACACATACACACATTTCTCATTTAATCCTTTCCCCAATTCCCACCCCACTCCCTCACCCTGCCTCCTTCTCAAGTTCAGTTTAGTGATTGACCTTGATATATTTGTGAAAGTACATCATGTGCATTAGGTGCCCGCCCCAGTCCATCCCCTTCAGTTAAGTCAACTTCTTTGCTTATCTAGGGTTTCTCCTTTTTCATCTGGAGACCCTCTTATGCCCCATCTTCTCCCTAGCATCCACATATTAGGGAGAACATATGTTTTTTACTCTTTGTGACTGACTAATCTCACTTAACATAATGTTTTCCAGTTGCATCCATTTCCCTGCAAAAAACATGATTTTGTTCCTCTTTATGGCTGAATAAAATTCTATTGTGTACATATCCCATAGTTTTGTAATCCATTCATCTGTCGATGGACATCTTGGGGGTCTGGTTTATGATAGGTGCTCATTAAATGTTTACAGAATAGAAGCATATGGGATATGAATTAACATTTGCTACTAACACAGACCTAACATGAACAAAAGATGTCTAGAATTAGGCAATCCAGGGAATGCATGGCGGACCCCTGGTAATTACAGGTGTGGGCATCTATCTTTCTATGCTACCTGCCTCCTCCTGTGGCTTCTGTCTTCACAGTTGCTTCATAGTACAAGATAGCTGCCGGAATACCTGTCATTTCATCTCTATTACAGGCCAGATAAAGGGGGAACTGTGAAAGGTCAAAGGGAAGGAAGAATAGTTTGTCATCTCCCTTTATCTTTCCACAAGCACCGAACAACACTTATGATTACATTTCACTTTATATAACTTGGTCACTTGGTCATGTCTAGTTATAAGGGAGCAGTAAAGATGACAAGGAAACAGAATGGAACGATGTGCCCAGATAAACAGGAGTTGGCCAGACAGCTGGTAGTCTGCCATAGGATTGGAAATCTAGGCTTTTTGGGTACCAACTACATGCCAGGTGTCTCTTTATACAAATTATTACATGGTCATATTTCATGGGACACACATATACCAAAAACATTACTTGTCATTTATCTGAAATTCAAATTTAATTTGGCATCCTGTATTTTTGCTAACAAGCACAATCTGTCAATCTTAAACTCTCGGGACATGACCAGGCCGAACGTGGAGTGGGGGGCTGTCTGGCTTAGGGGCGCAGCAAGCAAGACCAGGTTTGGGGTCAGATGGTCAGGATGCAGGTAGTTCCCCATTGATTAAATGAACTTGGGCACATGCCCAGTCTCTTTCTGCGCAGCAGTTTCTTCTATTGTAAAAGGATAATAATCGTCTCTATCTCTTAGGCAGTCTGTCAGGATCAAATGGGTTGTGTGAGCAAAATACCTATGATAGAGTGTGTCTAAATAAGTCCAGGAAGCAAATTTTGGAACAAAGGACCCCATGCTTCATCTTGAAATCCCCCCCCTGACTGACACCCCAACAGGCTGTGGTCCAGATAACGTGTGCTATCATGAAGCCTCTGTATTTCAGTCATTACTAACACTAATAACAATGATTACTCATAATAGCAGTAATTATCAGCATGTATCCTACTATACTTTGCAATGTATGAAAACAATTTCTCTCATATTATCTCTGCTCTTGATCTCCATTTATCATCTGCAAAATAGCAGAGATATTCACAACAATACCTATGCCAGAGGCTGATATGCATATTAAATAAGATTGTGTGTGACCGATGCCCAGGACGCAGTAGGTGTTTAACAACCCGTGTTTTTTTGTTTGTTTGTTTGTTTGTTTGTTTTTCTGTACTCTACTGCATAGCCGAGAGAGAGAGAGAGAGAGAAGTATTGAATATTTATCTCTTGAACATTTACTTTCTATATTTGATATTGAACATCTATGTTGAACATGTATGTTGCATATTTAGCATACATAATGCCCAAACCAGTTCTTGCCAGTGCGACTAAGTCACACCCATTGATGGATTTTATGGAGAATCATTCCAAAGCACTTTTGAGTTGGGGTTTCCCTGTATTGGGGTCTGGGTCTGGCTGGCTTCCATTCAGCCCTCACACCTGAGTCCAGTAACACATATCTCTTCTAATCACTGACCTGTGACGGGATCTACCCTAGAAATCCCAAGTCAGGAAATAGACTCCAAATGAAAGTCGTCTCCTCCTCCACCTCCTCCTCCTCCTCCTCCTCCTCCTCCTCCTCCTCCTCCTCCTCCTTCCTGTCATTGGTCTGTCCCAGAACTGGAAGGAGATGGGGTAGGAGAAGAAAACTGTATCCGGAGCACTGTGTGCACTGCACGGATCCCCTGGCCCGTGGATGGCTACAATTCAAGCCCAGCGTGTCCAGGCAGGGTCCTGAGGAAGCAACTTGGACACTTTCCTTTGCAATCGTTGGTGGAAAAGGGCAGCAAAGGGGAGAGTGAGGCCAGGGTGGAGAGAAGGGCTAGCCCCAGCGGTTTCATATGCAAGACCTCAGAATCCCTTGCTCTATTTCAGCCATCGCACAATATACAGAAACAAAAAGTGACCAACTCAGGACAGACATTAGAAGGAATGTCGTACCAAATAAAAGAGAAGGGTCTGCCATGCCCTAGCCTCGAGAGCAAGTGGGTGGGAACTGTGTCTGACTGCTGCCCCATTCAACTGGTCTCCCAGAGTCTTCTGAACCAAGCACCAAATGAGACCCACCTGCCTCTTCTTTCCCCTCAAGGGATCTGGACCTTGACTTTCACCCAGTGGAAGTCACAGTGGGGAGAGGTGATGTGATGTTCTCAAGACTTAGATGGCCTGGGTTCGAGTTTCAGCTCTGCCCTGGATGAGCTTGAGATCTGGGAAAAGTCGCTTCACCTCCCTCGGGCCTCAGTTTCTTCATCTGTGAAGTGATGGGGGTGGGGAGGGGTAAGAGCAGCCCTTTGTTGGGTTAGTCTGTGGATGAAATGAGCTGGTGTGGGATGACTTGTCATTCATTTGTGGTGGGCTTCTTTTTTTTTTTTTTTTTTTTAACTAGGGTAGTGAAATGTACCTGTTTAGGATTCTGAGTCTGAAAGTAACGATCCACAGAAGCAGGGGCTAGGGAGACTCCATTTTGGTGAGATTAACCAGGACCTCTTATTTTCTAGGACTCAGGATTCCTGGAAAGCCTGGTGACCAGACCTAGCTGTTCCAGCAAGTGCCAGTGCTGAGTCGGGGGCACTGTTGTCAACTCAACAGACTGGCTCTGTGGTCCAGTTTGGCTGAGTTCTGAACATCTTGCTTCCTTTATACTCCTAAGTATGTCCTGAACCTTGTTTTCCAAACTTCCTTGGAGATTTTGGCATCTCCTCATATTCATTCATGAATTTCTTTTCTGCTTAGATCAGAGTTCCCCCCTGGCCCAGCAGTCAAAGGGGCTTTTCCCAGTGTCTGGGCAGCAGTGTATCCCATGCGTGCTAATTCCCCTCTGCGTTCGTTTCCCATTCGCATTAGTTTGCATTAGTGCTGGCGTAACAAAGCACCACAAATTCCGGGGCTTAAAAATAACACCCATCAGTGTGTGAAGGCGTACACCTGTAATTCCAGTACTTGGGAGACTGAAACAGGAGGATCACAGGTTCCAGGCCAACCTCAGCAACTTAGAGAGACCCTGTTTTAAAATAAAATTGGGCTAGGAGTATAGCTCAGAGCTAGACTGCCCCTGGGTTCAATCCCTAATCCCACAAAAGATAAAATTAAAAATTTAAAAATAACACTCATGTATTATTTCACATTCCTATAGTTTGGAAGTCTGGCCCAACATGGCTGAATTCTCTGTTTAGCGTCTCACAAGGTGTGGCCAGAGCTGTGTTCCCTTTGGGCAGCTCTGAGGCAGAACCCACTCTCCAGCTCATGGGAGTCATTGACTACATTCAGTTCTTGTAGCCATAGGGTGGGGGCCCCCATTTCCCTGGCTTGTGCCCCTCCCATCTTCAAGCCACCAACAGAGCACTGGGTCCTTCTCATACTTCAAATCTCCCTGACTTTCCCTTCACTTTCCTCTTCTGCATTTAAGGGCTCAAGTAATTACTCAGCCCCAGCCAGGGAATCCCGGATAATCCCATCTTAGAGCCAACTGATATCAACCTAAATTGCATCAGCAAAGTCCCTGGATCGGGGGAAGAAACATTCACAGCCCTGGGGATTAGGGCTGGAAATTTGTGGGAGCTGTGGACCTGCCCACCACCCCCTCTTTCCCAAAGGCACCCCCAAATGCTTCAATGTTCTCCTCTTGCTAAGACTGTGGTCCTGATGATTTGAAGTGAGGTCTGATCCATGGGGCTGTGCCTGAGAAAGCAGAGAAGACAAATGCAGTCAGGAGCCTCTGCTCAGAATACCCCTGAAGACCTCAGGGAGGGATGACGGGGGCCAAGCCAGGCAGGGGAAGCTCAGAAGACAGACACTGAGAGGGATGGAGAAGCTGGGTAGAAGTGGAGGGAGGGGAGGAAAGGAGAGGAGAGAGGAGGGGAGGAGAAGAGGAGGGGAAGAGAGGAGAGAAGGGGGGAGGAGAGCAGGACTGGCTCTTACCAGCTGTTCCTCCCAGGCATCCAGTCATCCGGTATCATTAAGCAAAATGAGAAACCAAAGAGGAGGAGAATCACGTTTATTGGATGGGGAGGGGGGCAGAGGGGATGATTTTAATTTGATCACATTGAACCTGAGAAGCCCAAACAACATTGGGGTGAAGATGTACCCCGGTGCTCAGCAAGGAGGCAGAGGAGACTTGAGAAAACTAAAGCTAAAATTAAAAATGAAAGCAGCAAAAGCTACAAAAGCTAGGACAGAGGAGGAGGCAGCGAAAGAGGGCAGCACACAGCAGGGAGGAAAGGGAAGCAGACTCTCTTGGCTGGCCCGCCCGCATACAGGATTTCCAGTTCCCATCTGCTGCAGAATCATGCAAGCCAGCTTCTGCCTCCAAAGCACGAGACTGATCCTCCATATGAGGCCATAGCCCGGCCCAGGCCTGCTCTCCCAATTTTGCAAAGATAAAAGTTGCTCTGTGACTGATGGAACTCCAGATGGCACCCTGGGCTTCCTGCCCTCCCTGCCTTATGCTTCCTGGGCCCAAGGAGGGCGCTGCCACCCGACTTATCCTCTTTCGTTCCTGTCTACCACCTCCAGTCGTGCCCACCATGGCCTCTTCCTTCTCTCCCTCTCACTCCTTCCTTGGGCCCCTGCCCTGGAATACACTGGAAAAATCACGGGCTCTGGAAGCTGACAGACCTAGGCTGGTTTCTTAACCAGCTGCATGGCCTTAAAGCAAATTACTTGACTTCTGTGAAGCTCACATTATTCACATACGGAATGAAATTGGTAATACCTGTCTCAGACCTATTGTGAGTAAAATGTGTACCACAGTGCTTGGCACAAAGTCAGAGGTCAAATGACATTGGTCTCCACCTCCAGCTGGGTGCACAGGCCTATGGCTCTCTTCTCAGAGGCAAGCAAGTCCAGTCAAAGTCTCCAGGGCCAGAGCTTTATAAAGTCAGAGGGCTACCATCTGACCTTGCCGTTTATTGACATACTCATGGGTGCATTTTCTACGTGACCTTTCTGAGCCATGTTTTCCTTTATCTACACAACAGGGATACAATGAATATCCCTTACCTGAAATGCTTGGGACCAGAAGTGTTTCAGATTTCAGAATTTTCTTTAGAACATTAGTAGATATATAATGATGTAGCTTCATTTATCTTTCATACTCACCTTATACATATAGTCCGAAGGTAATTTTTTTTACAATATTGTTCGTGTGCCAATGTCCTGACTGTGACCCATCTGGGGTGGAATTCTCCACTTGTGGCATCAGGGTGCTAACAAAGTTTTGGACTTTGGAGCACTTTGGATTTTGTACTCTTTGATCAGGGCAGCTCACCCTGCAGTGAGAGCACCATGATGCTGAGTAGCTCCATGCGCCCCTCCACCCTCCTACCTGCTCGGGCCTTGGACGCTGATTCATGTCAACTATACCAACGGATACCCTGCCCTTGGCTCTGGTGGAAGCTTAGCTAGCAGGGCCGACCAGAGGGAGGGGAAGACCTGAGGCCCAGGCGGTCATTTCCCAGAATGCCCTGCTACAGAGTGGCTGTGGCTGGCTGCTTCCCTTGAGGACAGCTTGGATCTGGGAGGCCCTCTGGACACAGCCCTTTCCTACAATCCAGTGGCTGCTCCCTCATTACTCACACTTCCTTACTATCCCAGGTCTCCCAGCTCACGCCTTCCCAAAGTGTCCTTTTATTTAAACCTTCTCAAATGATCCTGTTTCATGCCAGGACCTTGGTAAAAAGCTGGTAAGAAATGAAGGAAAGGAGCCAGGCATGGTGGTGCACGCTTGTAATCCCAGTACTTGAGTAGTTGAGACGAGAGGATCCGGGTTTGTGGCCAGCCTCAGCTACTTAGTGAGGCCCTTTGCAACTTGGTAAGACCCTGTTTCAACAAACTAAAGAATAAAAAATAGGACTGGGGGTGTAGCACGGAGGTAGAATGCCCCTGGGTTCAATCCTCAGTACTGCAAAAAAAAAAATGAAGGAAAGGATATATGCGCAGGGCTTAGGAATGTTCCTGGCACTGAGGACACACTGAGTATTACCTCTTCTATTATTTCATAGTCTTGCCATGAAAATGGCATGAGCTCATTCATGTAAAGGGCTGAGCACCTCGTCCGACATAGGCTGAGACTGCAGTTGACTGCACAGTCAGGAGAGCGCTGGCTCCTCCTGTTCTAACCAGGGATGGGGATGCCTTCGCCCCAGCCAACAGCGGGGAACGTTGGTGTGAAGGACGCATCTGGTTCTCGTCTTTACCCCTCTCTCCTGCAGGACAGACTGGTGATCTGGCTGGTGAGATCAGGAAAGGGCCACAGAGCCCGAGACCATTTCGGGCCACACTGTGCTCACCTCCTGCCCAGAGGAACCCTGGCTTCTTCCCATGACCCAGGTGAGGGGCCTGGTGTCGGGGAGACTGTGATCATTCACTTTCTCTGCTACTGCTAGACAACTTTACTTGAAGAGAGAAGAAGCAAAAAGCCCCATTTGGACCGCATGTCCAAACCATCTTCTCTAATTTTGTTTTTATTAGCAACAAAGCTAATAATAAGGCCAATACCTGCATCGGTTTCTCAATAGATTCAGAGCCTGGAGCAGAGTGAGCTTATGCATGACCCTATCATTCCCAAACTAGAAGTTGATTTTGTATCCTTTTTATTGTTATTTCACTAAAAGGTAGCTTGCAAGCAAACAAGAAGCAGTGCTAGTTGCATGGCTTTGTGAGGAAACACGCCACCTGAGTCTTCTCTGTAAAACCTGTCCAGTCTGGGCCTCCCCGTGCAGCATGCTCCAGAGTTCTCATCCTTGAGGCCCTGTGAGGTTGTAGGTTCAAACCTGACCTTCCACATAACAGTCATCACTGTGAAAATTTGTTATCCTATCGTGCTGCCTAACATCTTTGAATAACCTTCCTGAGTCTGAAGAAGTCCCCATCTCAGGAGGCATGTGCAAGGTGGAGGTTACTATGGAAACAGGGTTTTCACTTCCCCTGCCACTGGGGTCCAGGCAGATGGTCTAGTCTCCTCCTATTAGACAAGTTCAGGCCTGACTTGGAGCTGGATGCAGACCCCACGTGAAGTCCATTCTGGAAAGGGCAATGGCACATCCCTTCAGTGTTCAGAGGCAGCCACGACAAATGTATCATTAATGTTCTATCCTCAGTATCACCCTGTCACATGTTGGCAGTGTGTGGGACATTGACCACTGGGGCTGCCAGTGAGGTCTCTACCTAACCTCTTCTGCAACAGAATTTTGTTTCTGCCGGTGTAGTTTCAAAGTCTCGCCCTCCTAAAGGTTCTGTATTTCCTTTACAGCCTTACATAATTTCCATTTCTGCTTGAAATGACCAGAATTTGCTTCTAATGCTTGAAGCTGATAACATTGATTGATACAACCATAGAAATGGCATCCTCCTTGGGCTACAAATGGTGCGAATGCAGAGGCCAGGTTTGTTTTTTTGATTACCACTAAAAGGTTCCTTGTCTTGTGTTCCATGTTATGCTCAGAAACTGTAGCAATCAAGAATCCTTCAGTTGCAAGTGACAGAAACTCAAATCAAACAAATTAATCCCCTAAAAAAGGAATAACTCTCAGCACCATGAAGTCTCAGATCAGTGTTTGCTGTAGAAACTGCTGGGCACGGAGACCCAGTAGTGCTACAATGCACAGTGTGCTCCTTTCTGAGCTCACTCTCCTTCTTCTTCTTCTTCTTCTTCTTCTTCTTCTTCTTCTTCTTCTTCTTCTTCTTCTTCTTCTGCTTTTTCTTATTATCATTATCATCATCACCATCACCATCATCCTTCTCTGTCTCCTTTTCCTCCTCCTCCTCCTTCTTATTCTTCCTCTTCTTTTGTTACTTGGTAATAAAATTTGCCACTAGTAGTATCTCTAGGTTTACATCATTTTCATGGCAATTCAAAAAAAGAGAAAGAGGGAGGAGGAGGAAGGGAGGAATAGAGGGAGGGAAAGAGGAAGATGACCACCACAAATCCTTCTCCCCCAACATCTGTATTAGATGAGCCAAATATCACTAAATGTCATTGTTTTAGTTTTGGAATGAACACTGAGTCAACCTTGGTCCTGGAAAAAGAGAGATCTAAGTACTAAGAGGGAGTGAAGAGAGTGCCCCTGCAGTGTGCAAGGTAAGTCTGGTCAAGTGATGCCCCACTAGACTCTCACCACGCTGGGAAAGACAATTCACTAAAGGAAATGACACAGAATTGGTAAAAAACAGCAGATGTCTACTACAGAGCCACGATTACTACAGAGTATTCAATAAATATGATTAAGAGCCCTTCTTTGAATATTAATATCTCTTCTCTCTCTCCCCACCCCCACCTCTCTAAAACACACACACACACACACACACACACACACACACACACACACACACACACACACGGAGGAAAAGGTTTTGAATAGTTCCTGGGGCCCTAACAGTGGAAAATGGCCATGAACATTAATCCTAGCATTACTAGGGAGAAGGGGGGAAGAAGAGATAAAGTCTCTTGCTACATCAAGAGGAAAAGAGAAACCATTAACCACGGTATAAGCTTCCTAATTGTGAAGACCCTGATTGGCAGGCAATGAAAACCTCATCATTCTCAAATCGACCCTAGGATTCAGGAAGCTTCCAGTAAAGAACCTAGTAAGTTGACATGATCAGAGTTGAGATGGAGCAGGCTGTGCTCACCCTCATCCCGACATGAAATTGAACCACCATAATGAGCCAAGTATCCTATTCCAAAAAAATCGGCCAGACATTCCTGCCATTTCAGCTTTATTGAATTACTGTGTAGTGCAGCCTTGGAAACAGAGATCATGAGGAGGCAGGAAATGCACTTATTTCATTAACCCATCCAGCCTTCACTTAAGAATAGCCTTACCACGTCACCCTGCAAATACATCCAGCTTTATTTTCCAGCAGCAGTAAACCTATAGCAATATACTATTATCTAATGCCTGCTTCTCCTCAAAAGCTGGGCAGCTTAGTTGCCCAGATGTTGTGCAGAGTTTTAACAGAACATCTTTGTGTCCTGTTGTTTGTCCTTTCTTGGTCTTGCAGGCAGTAGCTGGCCCAGCTTGCTTATTCACTTCCATTCCAATCAACCAACCACAAAGGGGAAGAAGAAATCTTTCCCCAAGTTAGCAACAAACATCTGGACGACAGGCAAAGAATCCAAATGACCCTGGATGCAAAACCTGGTGCTTTATGGGGGGTTGCACATGAAAAATACTGAATTGATGGCAGCAGTAATGAAGACAGAAACGATTTGGTCATAGCAAGCAACTTTGCATGCTTGGGTGACAGGACAGAATTGGGTCCAGAAGCTCTGGTGTTGGAAGGCCCGGGTTCAAACTCAGATCATGCACACACCAGCTGGACTGCTCAGACCTGTGATTTGTCTCCTCCCAGCCCCCATTCCACCAGCAGCATTAAATGGTCACCTACAAGTTCTATTGGGAGGTGGCTTCAATTAAAAAAAAAAAGTACAGAGGCGACCTATAGAGTGTCACTCAGCTTTATTATTATTATTATGCCACTCCGACCAAAGGAGAAGGGAGATATACTTAAATGGCTCAGCAAGGGGTAATATTTGAGAGTCCATCCTTGCCACCTGTCCAGTAAGGTCTCCTTTGCTTTCCTGTCTTCTCCCCTGTTCCTAGAGGCCTATGCTGTTCTCCATTCTTTCTTGTTGTTAACACTTGATAATGGTGCTTGATGTGACTATAGCCATTTTGGCTGTAGCTGCCTCTTGCCCACCAGGTGACCCTTGCACACATTCCTAGCCTCAGAGGACAGAATCATTAAGACAGCCAACTGGATGTGTTGTGCTGTCACTGACACTTAAACTGTGTCATAACTAATGTTGGACTTGTTAATAGTTTTTGAGGAAGGCCAGATGCATTCCAGTTGGCTATAGCCCACCGTTGTCTAGCTTAGCCTATAACCCTTTCCTCCTGCCTTGGCATGCAGGGATCCTCCTGTCTTGCTGCTTTCAAGACAAGCTTTTGTCCATAAGTCCCTAATATACTACAGTTTGTGCAGTCGTGGATTTGTCCATCTCTTTCTTCATTCTCTCAGCACCTTCTGCCTTTGGCAGTCAGGTTTTGTACCCTGGGTTTTTCCAAACAACACTTGACAGACCTCTCCTAAAACATTAATGGCTTGCAAAGGCTCATCTGACAAAGGCTTCATATGATTCTTCCCAGGATATTGGAATTTTCTTTTATTAATTGGTGCATTGTAATCATACATCTTTGTTAGGTACAAGCTGATAAAGGCATACATGCACATATTTCTCATTTAACCCCTTCCCCAATTCCCACCCCATTGCCTCACCCTCCCTCCTTCTCAAGTTCAGTTTAGTGATTGACCTTGACATATTTGTGAAAGTACATCATGTGCATTAGGGTGCCCACTGTCCACACCCCCCCGTCCATCCCCTTCAGTTAAGTCAACTTCTTTGCTTATCTAGGGTTTCTCCTTTTTCATCTGGAGTCCCTCTTATCCCCCATCTTTCCCTAGCATCCACATATTAGGGAGAACATATTCTTTTTACTCTTTGTGACTGACTAATCTCACTTAACATGATATATTCCAGTTGCATCCATTTCCCTGCAAATAACATGATTTTGTTCTTCTTTATGGCTGAGTAAAATTCCATTGTGTACATATCCCATAGTTTTGTAATCCATTCATCTGTCGATGGACATCTTGACTGCTTCCATAGTTTGGCTATTGTGAATTGTGCAGCTATAAACATAGATGCACATGTGTCGGTCTGATAGTTTGGTTTCCATTCTTTTGGGTAGATACCCAGAAGTGGTATTGCTAGATCATATGGTAGGTTCATTCCAATTTGTTTGAGGATCCTCCATACTGTTTTCCAAAGTGGTTGCACTAATTTGCAATCCCACCAACAATGTATTAGGGTTCCCACTTCTCCACACCCTGGCCAGCATTTGTTGTTGTTTGTGTTTTTTATGATTGCCATTCTGATTGGAGTTAGGTGAAATCTCAAGGTAGTTTTGATTTGCATCTCTCTGATTGCTAATGATGTAGAACATTTCCTCATACATTTATTGGTCATTTGTTTTTCTTCTTTTGTGAAGTGTCTATTTAGATCCTTTGCCCATTTTTTGATTGAGTTGTTTGTTTTCTTAGCTGTGATTTTCTTGAGTTCTCTGTATATCCTAGATATTAGGCCTCTATCAGAAGAGTAGCTGGCAAAAATTTTCTCCTACTCTGTGGGCTCTCTGTTGAGGTTCTTAATAGTTTCCTTTGCTGCACAGAAGCTCTTCAGTTTAATGCAATCCCATGTATTGATCTTCCTTTGAGTTGCTTGTATTTTTGAGGTCTTGTTGAGAAAGTTTTTACCTGTGCCTATGTGTTGAAGTGTTGGTCCTATGCCCTCTTCAAGTAGCTGCAAGGCTTCTGGCCTAACTTACAGGTCTTTGAGCCACCTAAAGTTGACTCTTGTGAGAGTGAGAAAGTGGGGTTTATTTCCATTTTCCTGCATATGGTTAATGTAATTCACCACATAAACAGAATCAAAGACAAAAATTACATGATCATCTCAATTGATGCTGAAAAAGCATTTGACAAGATCCAACATCCATTCATGCTAAAAGCACTTCAGAGAATCGGAATAGAAGGAACGTACCTCACCATCATAAAGGCAATATACAATAGGCCCACAGCCAACATCATATTAAATGAAGAAAAACTGCAAGAGTTCCCAATAAAAACAGGAACAAGACAAGGATGTCCATTATCACCTCTTCTGTTCAATATAGTACTTGAGACTCTAGCCAGAGCAATAAGGCAAGAGAAGGAAATTAAAGGGGTAAAAATAGGAAAAGAAGAACTAAAACTATCACTTTCTGCAGATGACATGATACTAAGAAGATCCAACAAAGTCAGCCAAAAAACTTATAGAACTGATCAACAAATTCAGCAAAGTGTCTGGATACAAAATCAATCTTCAAAAATCAGAAGCTTTCCTGTATGCCAACCATAAATCCACTGAAAACGAAATCCAGAAAACAATTCCACTCACAATAGCACCCTGAAAAATAAAATACTTAGGGATAAACCTAACTAAAGAGGTAAAAGACCTCTATAAGGAAAACTACAAAAAGCTGAAAAAAGAAATTGATGAAGACCTTAGAAGATGGAAAGATCTTCCATGCTCTTGGATAGGCAAAATAAGTATAATCAAAATGGCCATCCTCCCCAAAGTAATCTACAGATTCAATGCAATACCCATGAAATTACCAAGGTCACTCCTCACAGACATAGAAAAATCAGTCCTTAAATTCATTTGGAACAACAAAAAGCCCAGGATAGCCAAAGTAGTTCTTAGCAACAAGAAACATGCAGGAGGTATCACAATACCTGACTTCAAACTCTACTACAAAGTCACAGTAATAAAAACAGCATAGTATTGGCACAAAAACAGACACAGACCAATGGAGCAGAATAGAAGGCTCAGAAACAGACCCATGTGCTTACAGTCAATTGTTTTTTGACAAAGAAGCCAAAAATATACACTGGAAAAAAGATAGCTTCTTTAACAAATGGTGTTGGCAAAACTGGTTAACCACATGCAGGAAAATGGAATTGGTTTTAATAGAGAAGGAAAGACCTTAGCTGCTCTAACCACCCAGAACCTCTGCCAGGGTCTAGGATACATACCTTAAATGTCACCATCAGGGCCCTTCCCACATGCTCACATTGAAGGTTTGGAATAATGAACCCAGAGAGAAGGACGAAGAAAACAAAAGAAAGCCTAATCCCTGGAACACAGTACTTGACCCATAAATATAAAAAGGACAAACAGAGCCGGGCGTGGTGGCTCACACTTGTAATCCCAGCATTTGGGAGGCTGAGACCTGAGGATCCGGGTTCGCAGCCAGCCTCAGCTACCTAGTGAGGCACTCCGCAACTTAGTGAGACTCGGTTTCAAAATAAAAAGAATAAAAAAAAAAAAATAGGGCTGGGGGTATAGCTCGGAGGTAGAATGCCTCTGAGTTCCATCCCCAGTACCGCAAAAAAAAAAAAAAAAAAAAAAAAGGACAAACAAACAACAACAAAAAAAAGGCCAGCGCCTGGAAGGCAAAAGCCGAGTGCGTAAGACACAGTAAGTGTTCCATAAATCATCTTAAATGCATGAATAAATGATAGAATTAATGAACCAGTGGACAATTAAATGAAGAGCTGCCCCATGCTTTTTCCATCCACTCACAGGGAAGAAAATAAATGAAAGCTATTTTTAGCAAAGTACCTCTGAGAAGTAGCCAGCTACAACTATAACCCCCTGGCTAATCCTTTTTACTGGAACTGCCAAAGAACAAAATAACTAATTTGCTTTTCACTGCCTGGATCCTCCTTCCTTGACTCCTTTCTAGAATGTGATCAAGAAAGGGGGAGGAGAATGCAATTTTGATATTGGTGTTGGAGGGGGCACAGACTATGAAGTCTGTCACATCTGGGTTTCTGCCATTGGCTATTTCTTTCAGTGGACAAAAGAATCCTAACTTTTGCTTCTACCCATGAAATACTCCCTGCCCACTGGGGAAAAAAAAAAAACCTACAAACAGAACAAAATATATTAAACCACTGTTTCCAGACATTAGACAACAGGCAATAGAGGACAGTGATCCCCAGTAGAAAGGGATAAAGCAAAACAAAACAAAGTAAGCCCACAATTGCCCTAGCTTAACCTGTGAGCAGTTTCTGGACTAAACCACCAGCAGAATGAGTTCAAACATAGCAGGCAACAGAGATCAGAGAGGCCAGGGCAGCTAGATTTCAAGGTACAGGGTATGAAAGAAAGAGCTTCAGAAATCTACATGGGGCATTTTGAGTCTTTAGATAAATATTAACTCACATGCATGAGGCTAGACTAAACAAACAAACAGAAAAACATCTCCAGGGAGCTTCAAAACAAGTAATTCTCAGAGCTGACCTAGAACTAGAAATATTCAAGTTCCCACCAGCCAAAGTAAAGAGCTATTTCTGAATGCACAGTGAATTTACTAACACCTAAAACAGTTTATACCTTGAGAGTAGGGCTAAATCA
This sequence comes from Graphiurus murinus, assembly GCA_004027655.1. Taxonomy (NCBI): domain Eukaryota; kingdom Metazoa; phylum Chordata; class Mammalia; order Rodentia; family Gliridae; genus Graphiurus; species Graphiurus murinus. Next base: position 362,409 of record PVLC010000013.1, read on the forward strand.
GCACTTGAGTAAAGAGGCTAACTTAGCCATTTAAAAATATCAAAATTGAGCTGGGCATGGTGATGCATGCTATAATACCAGTACTTGGCAGGCTAAGATTGGAGGAACTGAGTTCGTGGCCAGCCTTAGCTACTTAGTGAGGCCCTCTGCAACTTAGTGAGACACTGTTTCAAAATAAAGAATAAAAAATAGGACCGGGGGTGTAGCTCGGAGGTAGAATGCCCCTGGGTTCAATCTCTAGTACTGCAAAAAAAAAAAAAAATTAAAATTGAGCATCAAAAGAATCAAACTAAACTCCAAGTAATTTAACTACCCACCAATACGCAGCCTAACATTCTTTAAAGGTTTTAAACAAAATCCAATACAGACTAATGTAAAAAACACAATGCCCAGCATCTACCTGAAAAATTAGTAAATATGACAAGAAAACTTGGTTTATAAAAAAAAGAAAAATCAATCACTAGAAACATATAAACATATATAAATTTTAAAGATGAATAAATTATCAGCCAAGGACTTCAAAACATCTCATATACATATATTCTATTCATATATAGAGTATATACATATATATAAGCTTAAGGATTTAAATAAAAACATGTCTAAAATGAAGACATTCATTTGTATACATGCCAAATGGAACTTTTAGGGATGAAAACATAAAATCTAAAATAAACTTCACCAAATGGAATTAAAAACATATTTATACCCCAAAGAAAAAAAAATCAGTGAAAATTTTCAAATGAGCCACCGAGGGTAAAAAGACAAAAAAAAAAAAAATGTGAACAGAGTCTCACTCAGCTGTGGAACAATATCATCTGGCATGACATTATACAAAGAAATTGGATTCATAATGGCAATTTTGATAAAAATCTATGAACTGACAGATGCAAAAAGATCAGTGAAGACAAGAAAGAATGAACCCAATGAAAACCATACCAAGAGAAATCACAACCAAATTGCTAAGGAAAAACAGAAGATATGCAATGCTTCACAGAACAAGAGGCCTGTTATAAACAGAGAATAAAGAGAAAATTATCACTGGCTTCTCATCAGAAGCCATGCAAACCAGCTAGCAGTGGTGCATGCCTGTAATTCCAGCTACTCAGGAGGCTGAGTCAGGAGGATCACAAGTTTGAATCCAACCTGAGCAACTTATTGAAACCCTGTCTCAAAAATAAAAAAAACAAAAAGGACTGGGGAATATAGCTCAGTGGTAGAGCACCCCTGGGTTCAATATAGGAGAGAAAAAGGAAGGAAGGAAGGAAGGAAGGAAGGAAGGAAGGAAGGAAGGAAGGAAGGCCAGAAGATGTCTTTGGAGACAGATAAACGATTAAGACTGTCATCTAAAATTCGATAACCAGAAAAAAAAAGTCTTTTCAACAAAAAGTTGAAATAAAGATTTTTTTAAAAAAAGACAAAAGTGGAGAAAAGTTGCTACCAGCTGACCTTCACATGAAGAAGAAAAATGATACTGGGGTAATCTTGGAATGCAAAGGAGTGAAAACACAGCAAATGTGAAATTATGGGTGAGTATAAAAGATATTTCCTTCATCTATTTTTAAGATAATTCAACTTTTTGTTATTTATTTAAAAGATATTTTGAAGTAATAATTTAAAACAAAACAGTAATACTGTATTGGGGGTATGAAACATAGGTAAAAACAAAATGTATGAAAACAAAAGCATAGGGATTGTCAGGGGAAGTGAAAGTATACCATTAAATAATGTTTTTACATTATGCATCAAGTGGCACAATATTGTGGATCACAGCAATAAGGAATACCCAAAATAGTAGAGATCAAATGAAATACTGAAAAGTCTATAATCATGCAAACTCTAATCACATAAGTGTTAGAATGGCTGTATTATTCTCAAACTTCATTAAAAGTAGTTTTACCAGAGTAGAGGGGAATACTTTATAATGTTGAAGGATTGGTTCAACAAGGAGACATGACTATCATAAATATGCGCACCTAATAACTCAGCTTCAAAGTAAATGAAGAAATTGGCAAAACATTTCAAATCATTCAATTAAGAAAATAAAAAGTCAAACTTACAGTCTGGGAAAAATATTTATAAACATATATCTTATGTAGTCCTGTATGAAGATAACCAACCCAATTTTTAAAATGGTGAAGGAGAATCCTTAGGTGAACAAAAAATTTGACTTAATGGAAGGTAATGGGAGGAGGGGGGACACCCTAATGAGCATGATGTACTTACAAGATCACATCAAAGTCAATCACTAAACTGACCAGGAGATAGGGGGAGGATGGGTGGGAATTGGGGAAGGGTTAATGAGAAATATGTGCATAGATGTCTTTACCTGTACTAGCTTGTACCCAACAAAAATGTGTGATTAACCCTGTTGTACCCAAGAAATGTATGAAAATCCATGCTAAAAAAAATTAAAAAATTTAAAATGGACAAATGATTAGAGAGATATTTTACAAAAGAAAACACATGCCCCAAAGCACAGGAAAAGATTTTCAACATCATAGTCACCCAAAAAATGTAAATCAAAACAATAATCAGATACCACTCCATGTCCACTAGGATGACTGAAATTAAAAAGACTGACAATGTTCAGTGTTGGAGTGGATGTGGAGTAACTGGAACGCTCAGATATTTATGGTGATAATGTAAAATAGTACTACCACTTTGGAAAACTGAAGTTTTTTTTGTTTTTCTTAAGTGAAATGTGTTTACCATATCATGCATCAGTTACATCTTGAGATGTATTACCCAAGAAAATGCTAACATATCAACACAAGGGCTTGTACAGAAACGTTCACAACAGCTTTATTCCTAACCATGCCTCATTAAAGGCATGCATACATGTATCACCTCTTCACAAGTATATGTACAGTGGAAATAATAATAATATGCAATAGTAATATGGGTTATTGTGATGAGAAAAAGAAAATGTGGGCAAAGTAAAAACCAGAATAAAAGATGAGCAATCTATAAAAAATACCCCCATCCTACTTGTCTTGCTTTATTTTTTCATTATACTTATCACCATCTGACACATTCTGTGTTTTTCTTCGTTGTCTGCCTCTCTCCAGTCACCGCTGAACATTGTCTCCCCAAGGACAAGGACCATCTCTGTTTATTCACTGCTAAATCCCCTGCACATACCCTAATGTATGCAACAAATATTTGTTCAATAAGTTGGCTAGTAAAATGGGGCAAAAGACATTTTTTATTAAATGGGATCAGAGCACTTCTGATTCCAAAAGCAATAGGGAAGGATGCTGTAAAAATGAACCCAGATACATCCATACACCCGTGTAGGGGAAACCCAATGCCCTGGAGTAGCTGTTTCCATTTGTGCAGCATTTGGGGAGACCAGGAGGATGCTGGAGGAGGCTCCCACGGGTTCATTAGAGCCAACTTTTATATTTCTAGAACATTTTCTAGCTGGATGGTGTCATATTAGTAACTTAAAATTGGTGTGGTGGGAGTCTCTACATCACAGAAATTAGCAAACCCTACAAATTGTTGCATCTCCTCACACCCAGCCATCAAACCCACTGCCCAGCTGCTCTGACCTCAGAGAGCTGGGTATTAAGCAGTTCCCAGCACATCACTAACAAAGGTCATGTACTCCAGGACTGTTTTTTGAAAAATTTCTAACCACGACTTTTACTCTAAATAAAGACTTTTCAAGAGGCACAATGCACAGATAAAATGAAATAGCCCAGGTTAACCATGGGCAGGCTTTCTAGATCTCACCAAAGGTTTCTTCTCCCACTCTTCTTTGTCTCTTGTAGTTATCCTTTAAGAGGATCCTAGGAACAGTGTTCGAACATCACTGCTCCAATCCTACCCTGCCCCTTGTAGATGAGGAAAATGGAGGCCAGAGAGGGAAAACAGTGGATTAAGATTCCAGCTCCCAACTCCCAGTTCAGCATGGGCAACTGTGTTGGATCAGACCCCCCATGCTCCCATGCTTCTTGTGGCTTGCAAGGATGATTCTCCATCATGCATTTGACATTTGGCCAAACAAGCAGGTGGTCCAGTACAGGTAGAGGGTGCAGGCTGATCCAAGTGTCTGTGTTAAGGCAGACACAGCAGTGGTCACATTTAAGGAATGAGCATGAGGCTAAAAACAAAGGCGAAGCAAGAGTTCAAGGTGGGAGAGAAGACATAAATCGTTTGACAGGTGAGGGGAAGGAAAGAACAGGCCAGGAGGTCCCAGGACCTTGCCTGCAAGCTATGTGGTTGGCATGGCCTGTGGCAGCAGAGTCCTGGAGAGACCAGCCAGGGTGGAAAGCCCTCAGGCGAAACAGGAGTCAAAGAACCTACGTGGAACTGCATGGGAGCCTTGGAGGATAGCTTACCTTTTCCAATCTGCCCCTTCTGTTTGGAATCCTCCTCCAACAAGGAGCTTCAACTTAGTCTCATGAGCATTAACATTCCAGCACTCTGAACCCTAAAAGTCTCTGAGCGTGTGATTATGGGAGGCAATTTTTCCCCAGCCCTCCGTGTGTCTTTACTTCATCATCACGCAATCCAGCTCTACGTGTTTATGAGCAGCCAGGCCAGACAGGGCCCACTTCCAGGGACCATCTGCGCTCACAGAGACTGAACCCACCACCAGGGCCTCTCTGGAGCAGAGCAGCAGGGCTAGTTCTGAGGTCTGCATCTGGCTTTCTGCTTTGCACACATGCTTTTGTCTGGGCTCCAAAGCCTCATGGCTGAAGGAAGCTTCTGGAATGCCCTAGGCACTGCTGAATCACATGTTTTTCAGCTTCAGTGATTCACAAATTCCAATTTGCAGAACTTTTCAGACCAGCTAGTTTTGGGGGAGCTCCTTTGCTCCATTTGCCTCGGAAGTGAACTGTCCCCCAGCCCCAGTTTTAAAGACAGTGAGCTATTCCTCTGGAGGTCCAATTGGGGGTGAGGCCTGTGTTATCACCCTGCTCTGGGCTGTGAAGATACAGTGATGCCCTGCTCTTTGTGGGATGGAAGTTGCTGTTGAGGTGCCTGGTCCCAGGCAAGTCCATGCAGCCCAGCCTGCCATCCTATCTCTGCACAGTTCCAAGCAGGTTGCTGTGAGCATTCAGCCCTACAGAAGGAGGGGCAGCTGAGGCACACCAGCACAAGAAAGAGCACCTGGAGCCCTGCTGGGATGAGGAGATACACAGCCTTGAACCGTGGGCCTCTGGTCTCTATTGAGTTCTGAATGACTACAGGTACTCAGGACGAAGAAGGATGCCATCCATCCCACTCCATTCTAGAGTGGCTGAGAAACTCGAATCATTCCACTCATTCTATCTGTTGAGACTGGATCTTCTAGAACCCGACATCAACATGACTGCTCTCTGCTCTATATTTGTTTGGAGAATTTAGTGCCTTGGGCCCGTGTCTTCCTTCCTGATGATACCTGTTCAGATCCTGCAAGACAATGCTGTTTACATGAATAAGGATGGAGACAAGCTGGGGCTTATGATCAAGGAGACAGTTATAGAGAGATCATCGCAGATGCTCAACAGAGCAATTAACAGCCTGAGCTCAGTGGGCCAGGCCCATCTCAGTCCAGCTCCATATTTAACACTTGGGTGGCTTGAGCAAGCCACTGCACTTTCTCAGAACTGTTTCCTCACCTGTAAAAATGGAGATAAGAGAACTTGAGCAGCATAAAAAGAGACGCTATATAAGAAGTGTGCTGTTCAGTAAGCACTTGGCTAATATTAACAATAATTATGTTCCTTCTCACTGGGAGTGCCTTGTGGGAAGCAAAAATAAGCAGTGGCAGAAACATTGATCAGCATTCCTCTGGTTCCATCTTATTTTCCATTTTTTAAGTACTACAGATGCAAAGACTATCCATGAAGTTGGGTTGGGGTCAGGTGACCAAGTTCTAGCCAATGAGGTATGGGCACAAATGATAAAGCTGTGTATCACTGCACACCAAATTCAGGCCTGATCTTTAAAGGTTCTGGCCTGTGCTGTCTGAGACCCTCAGCTGCACAGCCAGAAATGTAGAGCCGTGAGATGGCAGAGCCACAGACTGGAAGAAGCTCAGATCCCCAAGTTCTTGCTTGGAGGCAATATGAAAAGAGCTGCCCAACCTGGGCTGGACTAGTGAGAGTGAGAGATCATTGTTTCTTACACTGGCCCACTGACATTTCAGGGCTTATTACTACCACCTAACAGAACCTATCTAGACTAACTCATAAACAAGAACTAGTGCAGAAAGTGAATACCTATTTCTGACATCGAGCCACTGACACTAACACTTCGGGGCTTATTTGTTACTTCAGCATAACAGAACCTATCCAGACTAATTCACACAAACAAGAACTAGCACAGAGAGTGAACCAAGATATAATGGATATCCCCAGCCAAGAAGAGATGGGCAATATACATTTTTCATCAAGAGGAAAAATAATTGTCACAATTTTAAAATAAATTTAATTGCTAATTTCTCATACAGTTTCCTAATGGAACCAGACAGTTGTGCTAGTATGCGACAGGCCTAGTAACATAAAAACATTCATCTTCACTGCTGCTCCACTTCCACTCTCCAAGCTTTGCATGATTCTGTGGATTAAAAACATCCTTTCTGCAAATTTCAATAAATTGGCAGTGATTTTTTTTTTTTTGCAGTGGAAACATATTCTCATTTGAAATTGTACATCACAGCATGTGTCTCGTCTGGGGACCACCTGTTGAAAGAGGCAGCCATTTGTAATTAAGGGCACACAAAGTCATAAATGATCACAGCTTGTCCATGTTAGTCAATGTCTAACAAAACACCATACACCATGGACCATGTTTGTCCTATGCCAATGGACCAGAATTTAACCCTGCAAAACTCTGTTTTGAAGACTCTAAGGCCTTTGAATATACTATTCCCTCTGCCTGGAATGCCCGCTTGCTTTTCCTGTGGCTAGTTTTTTTATCTTCACATCTATGACCTAAAGGGCTTCCTTCTTCGATTGCTCTCTTTACAGGAGATACTCCTCCCTTCACTATCTGCATCCTATCCATTTCCTTCATGGCACTTACTACAATGTAGAATTGGTTTTATTTATTTACTTGTTTACTGTACACTTTTGTCAGAAAAACCTTAGTAACCATGAAACCTACCCTACCTTTAGAATTCCAGATATATGAGTTAATAAAGCCCCTGCAGAGTTTAAGCCAGTTTCAGCTGAATTTTCTGATCTTATGGCTGATTTTACAGCTCAGATCTTGCAAACAAATATATCTCCTCTGTATGGTATTATTACTGCTGTCTTCACTGAGATTATCTGTATAAATTAAATGTCTCCTGTGTGCCAGGCACTGTTAGGTCATTTATTTCATATAATTGCCACAGTAACTCTAAAAGTTAGGGATTATTTAATGTTGTTTTATAGTTGAGAAAATTGAGGCAAAAGGGATGTAACTAAGCTCGGTTGTTTTTTTCTGCTCTGCATCCCCTCCTTTGGCAGATCTGCACTCCCACACTGATTCTAGAGGAGCTGTCATTCAAGTATATGGCAAGGGTGGGCACATGATCCTGAGCAGCCAATCAGAGTATCTCTCCACAAGGACTCCATGACTGAGGCACAAGGAGCCAATCCAAGCCCAAGCATGACCCAATCAAAGTTCTTCCTTGTTACATAACTGAGAAAACAGTAGGCACCTCTGACTCTAGGATGACATTCTAAGGGGACCTCATAACCTTGCTGCTGCCAGGAGCTATCTTGTTGCCCTGGGAAGGCATCCTGCCTAAGAAAAAAGCTCACTGCAGTGAGAATGAGAGAATAAGAGGCCAACAACCTCCCTTGTGCCCTTGAATCCAGCTGTGCCTGAGACATACTTCTTGGATTCCTCAGATTCATGAAGCAGTAAATTTGTCTTGTTACTTAATACCATCTGAGTGGGCTTTTGCCCATCTTGAATAAAGATGAGGTGAGCATCATGTAGAGATTCAACAAATGTTAACTCAGTTTTTCTCCTTAAAATGACCACTGTCCATTAACCCCACCAACGATGGACAATAGGTCAACTGTGGTCACTGTGGCCAGCCCCATTTTCTCATTAGCCTCTGTAAGTCACATTTGGTCCAGCTCCAAGCCATGCCAGAGAGAGGGATGCAGGAGTATATCCTTCCAAAGAAAATGGAGAATTTATTTCACTTTCAAATAAATGTCTTATTAAAGTATATTTGAGAATGAAAACTTATTTTACTTTCCATCTTCCACTTGACAATCTCTTCCTCTGCCAGTGACTGCCCGCTTGTTATGACTGGATTCAGGGACTGCAGCAAGAATAAAGAGCCTGCAGGCCAGGTATATTGCCTTCAAATATCCTATTTAAAAACTCAGTATTTCCTTGTTTTCTTAAAAGGACTATTGTTTCCCATTCATATTGTTTTACACTCAGGGACACTTCAGAGAAATTCTCCCATTCCTTCTTAAGAGCCCTGTTAGAAATAAGTATGACAGCAATTAATAAAGCTATTAGTTAAGAAAACTGAGGCCCAAAGAACTGTAGCAACTTGACTCAATTACAGTCATCAAGACCAGACTGGAACTGGAATTCTTTGTACCACAGCTCAGCTTAAGCTTTTAAGAGGCACCAACACGCTCTAATCTGGAGGGCCACAGATATAAGCATCCATTCTTCAATGCTTTATGATACTCAACACTTTGCCCATTTATCCAAGTAAGTCCCATTAGATGAGGATACAGCATGCCCAGTTAAATGTGAATTTTATGTAATAATTTTTTTAATATAAACATGATCCAAGTCAGGTGTGGTGGTGCACTCCAGTACTTGGGAGGTGGAGACAGGAGGATCGCAGATTCAAAGCCAGCCTCAGCAACTTAGCGAGACTGTCAGCAACCTAGCGAGAGAGACCCTGTTTCAAAATAAAAAATAAAATAGGGCTGGGGATGTAGCTCAGACATAGAACACCCCTACAATCTCCAGTACCAAAAAAAGCAAAAAAGAAAAGAAAAGAAAATGATCCAAATATTGTGTGGGACATACTTATACTAAAAAATATTCATTATTTATCTGAAGTTCAAATTTAACTGGGCATCCTGTACTTTTATTTGCTAAACATGACAATGCTACATCAGAGACTCTTCCATTAGATCAGAAAAGGGGTGCAAGTTGTGTTTTCTTTGGAAAGTCAGACTTTTCTTGCATGGACCCCATAACACTACTACTAGGTGCAGAGCACGCCGCTCTGATGTTTGGTACTAGGGTAGGGTTTGATGTCATTTGATATGATGTCGATTCAGAAACTCCTCGGTCTTGTTATTTATCCTTCTATCCAAGAAGTCTCCCGGGGATCTGTTCACACAAGTAAAGATGGAAAAATAGGACTCAGGATGCTATTTTATTTTAAGAACAGTGGCCTTCCCCACACCAGGAAATAATGGCCCATTGATCGTTCATTTGTTTGTTTTATACCGGGGATTGAATTCAGGGGTATTCTACTCCCAAGATATACTCCCAGCCTTTTTTATTTTGAAATAGGGTCTCACTATGTTGCTGATGCTGCCCTCAAACCTGCGATCCTCCTGTCTCAGCAAGTTCTCACAAGTATAGGGATTACAGGTATGCACCACCATGCCTGACATGGCTGGTTGATCTTGACCCTGACCCATCAGAGAGGCAATTTGTCTGCCCTTGGGATAAAGGAGAGTGTCTGGGAATGAGGCAGTCAGGCAGAAGCTGGCACAAAGTTGAGAATTAGCCTGTTTTTTTTTTTTTTTTTTTTTTTTTTTGCGGTACTGTGGATTGAACCCAGGGGCATTCTACCTCTAAGCTATACCCCCAACCCTATTTTTTATTCTTTATTTTGAAACAGGGTCTCACTAAGTTGCAGAGGGCCTCACTAAGTGCTAAGGCTAGCCTCTAACTGGAACCTCCTATCTCAGCCTCCCAAGTACTGGGATTACTAGCATGTGTCACCACACCCGGCTGAGAACCTTTGATGATATCTCTATATCTGACTGAAGGAACATGGTCATTGGTCTCTTTTGGAAACTACATCTGAGAACATATAAATTTGGAAGCTATGGGGCAAGTCAAGGTGGTACATGTGATCTTCCCTCCAGTAGATCAGAGAAGGGTGCAGGTTGTAATTTCTTTGGAAAGTCAGACTTGCATGGAATCTGTTACAGGGTTCTGTCTCCCCAAAAGAAAGATTTCATTTGGGAGATGCAGATAGGGTAAGCATGAAAGACTTTACTGGGTAGGTTCCACAGGTGGGTTACAGAGCTGGCTAGTCCAGGAATGGAGTAAAGGGGAGAAGGGCCCCCCATCTGCCACATGGTGAGTCACACTGTTCAGAAATTCCACCCCTCTCAGGCATAGTAATTTGGGGAGATTACTTTTGGATTTCACACCATGGCTTAGTGCAACTGCACACAATTGTGTCCTGTGGGAAATCTAAAGCTATAATGTAATAGGCTGGAAGTCTCTGACCACAGTTGGGTGGGGCAATCAATGTCCCATTTCTCCCCTGTTCTGCTCATAGCTATCTAGCTACTTAACATTCTCATGATACTACTATTAGATCAAAGCAGGACTTTCTAATGTTTGGTACTGGGGTAGGGTTTGATGTCATTTCATATTAAAAGAGAAGACTAAAGCTGGTCTGCAAAGAGAATCAGAAAAGAGAGCTCCCACTTCTCCAAGGTGTTGGTTCAGGGGATTGGGAGCTTCCATGGCTCTTCTGAGAACTCAATAGACTCTCCTGTGGTCGCTAGGCCAGCTTAGGTAGTTTTCTGTTATTTATACCCATTCTGTCATTTACTTGACCAAATAAATAAAAAATAAAACAACAACAACAAAAAAAAAAAACAAAAACAAAACAACCAAATGTAATAGTTAGGAAATAGAATGTCCCCCAGTCCTCACAGAGACAATAGGGTAGTGATGTTGGAAGCAGGGCTCGGTTATAATCTCAGCAGGGGATAAAACCATTGTAATGGCTTTATCTGAGTGGTGGCCCAGGCCAGCAGGTAGGGCGTGGCTGGAGAAGATGGATCCCTGGGGCTGTGGCTTTGGGGGCTATATATGGTTCTTCCTCCTTCTGATCTCTAGCTTCCAGCCTCCATGATGTGAGGAGCACAGCCCATGTGCACACGCTGTCTCTGCTTCCCTGCCCTGCCCTGCCCTGAGAGCTGCAGTCCCCAGCCTCACGTGGACTAAAGCATGAGCAAATAAATCTTCCTTCCTCTAAGTTACATGGTCAAGTCTTGTAGATTATAGCTGTGAGAATGTTGACTAATATACCAAATAAAGAAGCCAGGTCCCAGTTCAGTTCATTGCAATTTATTTAATTTAAAAATAAAAACAGAAACAAAACACAAAACAAAAAAATCAGTTTCCAATGAAAATATAAACACTTTGGGTAGTTATCCATCCAGCTTTTGTTTAATCCCCCCCTTCCCACCCCGTAGGCTATTTTCAAACTAATTCAATGAGTGAAAACAAATTTTGACTCAAGCCATAAAGCATGTTGCACCAATTAAATTACACCAATATATTATTATAATACCTTTGAAATGCCTTTCAGACCAATAAATAAAAAAAGACAAATTCAAATTAAAAAGTCAACTTTTTATTACCAAAAAATAGAAATTAAATAAAAGTCACAACACGGATTTTTTAAAAAAATGTGCAGTCAAGTTTTTTTTTTCTCTCTCTCTCTCTCTCTCTCTTTTTTTCCCCCTTAGGAATGATACCATGCCAGTAAATCCCTACAGAACATTTCCAGTTTGGCAATAAGCAGTAAATCATTCACATTTGTACTCAAGACAGCAGGCCTGGGCAAAATGCCTGAATTTCACCCTGAAAAGTGCTCCCCCCATCATCCAAAGCAGCAGCACCTGGTAACAGGGATGGAAATTCAGAGGACACTTAGCATTTTCATTTTGCCTGGGGTCTTGAAGCACTTCCTGAAAACTGATCTTGCCTTGAAATTTACCTGTAAAAAAAAAAAGAAGTATAATTCTACCCCTTTGGCAGATGTGTAAACTAAGACGCCGAAAAGCCCACAGAGGCAAGGAAAGGACCAGGAGAGCTGATGGTGAATCTCCTGCTTTGTCCAGCAGGTCTTTGAATTGTCTCTCACTTACAATTCCATGGAAATGAATCAAGCATAACTTCTTTGGCTGGGCATTGGCTGGTTGGGATGACAGGACTTAATTAAGAAGCAGGAGAGAAGCAGCTTTGAAGGGCTTTTCCATCTTTTCCAGGTTTTTCCTGAAAGAACAGTCAATATCCCATCTAGAAGCAGAGGGTACCAGCAGAATGTCAGAAGTGAGCAAGGCCTGAGAGACCAAGGCATCCGCCCTCCAGAACTCACCGATGGGAAAAGTACCCCCAAGACACTGCAGGTGCCTAAAACCACCAGCAACTTCTCAGCAGACCAGAACTCAACACAGAGTCCCCACCTTGGACATGGAAGACTTTCTTTGCCACAACCCACTGAGTTTATTGATAAAAGCAAGCATGCTGGAGTTTGGGAGGAAGGAGACAGCGGTAGAATGGTTTTCCTTAATAGTGTCATTTTTTTACCTAAAGATTACAATGATGGAAAATGCTAAGCAGATGGAATCACTTGGCAAAAGGGAAAAACACATCAGTCAGGAGGTGGGTGTTATACCTAAGTCATACTGGCAGCTAGCTACCGAGGAGTCTGGCCACATGGTCTATGGCTAGCAGTGTGGCAGTTGAGGCTGGTCTGAGAAGGCTGCAGATGAGGATGCAAGGAGAGGGATCTTTGAGGTGGCAGGTTACCCCACATGCACCCCCACACCCTCAAACACAATTTGCTATCTAAAAAGTTTTCTCCCTTTTAATGTCTATTGGGGTCCAGGAAGGAGGTGGAATTGAATGAAAGGGAACTGAGCAGCTTCCCATAATACACTGCTCAGTTCAGGCCAGAGCTGGTGGCAAGGGGACAGATGGAACCCTCTCCTGAAGGAAGGGGCAGTGTCATCCTAACTAATGTTCTTGCTGCCATAAGGTAAACTCTGGTTTTTCCAAAGATATTCCCAATACCAGACCTCCTGAATCTCCAAGTGGATGTGAGGTTGGCCCCCATGAAATAAGGATGTTGACTTGCCTAAGCCACTAGAATCTGAAGTCATACCAGAGAGACCATTCATTTCAAACCCAGTATCCCCAAGATGTCCCAGCATGGGAGTGATGTTTTGTCACCTGTAATCTGGATGTTTAGGAGTTATATTCCTAAGCTTCAAATTTTTTTTTAAAGTACACCTTTTTTCTGCCTCCTCCAGAACCTCTTGGGTGTCTTCTAAGGAAATGCTCCTCTCCTCTTTGCTTCCTCCCAACCCACCCAGTTCATTAAATGAATGGAACTTCCTTTCTCTCCAAGCTCGGGGGTTCATGTCAAAGTTCAAAGCCATGATACAGCATACTTAGATTTGGAGAACATAGCACCTTCTGTCTCACATTCTTTCCCTCACCCCACCTATATGCTAATTCCCAAGAAGCAAACTCCTCTAGCTCTGAGGATCCCATCCTTGGTGGATCAGGAAACTGTCTGCTAGTAGTAGACAGAGCCAGTGGCTGAGCCAGGTCACCATCCTTTGGAAATAGGGACAGTGTCACATCCCATCTAAAGCATTCATACAGGGGAGACCCCAAGAGGCAGCATTCCAGTTAACATGGAGATGTTAAGGAAAGTGACAAGCTGCCCCTTGCTGGTGTGCATCAGCTCCTGTTCAACCATGACGAAACCACAGAGGGTCTTGTGCTCTAGTGTAGGGGAGGGTTTTGGCCTCTGACACTGTCATTTCTTTCCCCTGTCCATCCTCAAGAGGTTGTGCTGAAGAACAAGGAAGAGGAGGTGGGCAGCAAGGAGCCAAAAAACCATCATGAGCTGACTCTGGGTCCTTAGCAGAGTTCAGACTAGTCTCTCTCTCTCTGACCAAGGCCCTGCTTTCCCTTCAAGGTAGAGTAGCAAATTAACAAGTGCCACAATAGTGGCATGAAAGCATTACCATAGATCCCATAGTGTTAACCTAATTCCCAGGGCTTAGCCAGGCCAAGGATGACAACTACATGGCATAAGTACTACTGCATCCCTTCCCACCCCCATGGCAGCCATTACTAATCAATCACAGCACTATCTGATGTGCCTGGGCTACTCAAATCTGTATCCCCTAGACATTATCAATCAATTACCAATTCAAGCTCAGGTTGCTGAAATCTTCTTGCCAGACCCATGCCATCAGATCAAGCTTGCTAATGTGAGAAAGAAAAGGAGCAAGCTCTTTGGGTTCACCCAAAGTAAATGGTCCCAGTCTCTCTTGCCCCTCCTCCAAGAAGTATTTAAACAACTTCTAGGGAAATGCCTCCTCCTCTTCTCCCCCCTCCAACTGAGCGCTGGCCAACACCACCTTCCCTGGACAGCTGGTCCTCTAGAAGCTGCCACATGCAAATGCCAGTTAGGACCCAAATTCTGACTGGCAGTTGGCAAAAATGGCAGAGAGCCCACTTCCCCCTTTTAGGTACCAGCTCAAGGCTGCAAACTTGGCCGAGCCAGATGGCACCAATCCTTTTTCAGTCTGTTGTCATGGCCAGCGAGGAGGTAGCCAGCCTGTTAGCACAAGTCTTGCTCCCCTTCCTCCCTCACACCCACCCGCCCCATGCCCCGTGCCCCGTGGGGCTAGTTGAGCTTGCTGCAGATCTCCAGCGCCTTCTTATAGACCTGAGTCACGTCATCCATGTCCGTGAGGAGGGAGAAGCTGCTGTCTGCCAGCCGATTCCGGTACCGCTTCAGGTACTGGGGCCGGGGCCGGCTGTGGAGTCCCTCAAAGTCCTGGATCTGGAGGAAGTTTTCGGCAGAGACGCAGCTGCGGATGCGCTGGCGAGCCGGGCGGTTCTCCTGCACATCCAGCAAGTCAGAGGAGTCGCTGGACAGGACGCTGTCGTCACTGATAACGCTGGAGGGACGGCTGTAGCTCCGGGAGAGGCCCTCGGCGGGAACGCCGGGCTCCGACATGGATTCCAGTGTGGGCATTTCGGGACTCACGAGGGCTGGGTCCGTGGCACCTGCCGAGTACTTGCTGCTGTGTTTCAGGATGCCCTTCCTGCGGCAGGACAGGCTGTGAGAGGTCACCCTGGCGGGGTCCGGAGGGCTGGGGGAGGAGAGGCCACTACCCATCACCTCGTTACTGTCCAGCAGCTCGGAAGACTCGCTGCGCTCTGGCGAGGAGTAGTAACCAGATTCTCTCTGCTGAGTCTTTTTTAAGATGCCTTTCTTGGGCATCGTGAGCGACTGCTTGGGGCTGAGTTTTGCCGGCATGTCTGCCTCGGGGGAGCTCGGGAGGGGGACGCCAGTCCGGCACAAATCCTGCTCCATTTTGAAAGCCGATGGCAAGGCAGGACCTACGACTCCTTCGATGAAGCCGGTGCTATGAGAGCGATGCTCACTGTTACTCCGTTTCTTCAGGATGCCCTTGGGCCTCTTGGAACTCAGCTTGGAGGGGCTTTCCGGCACCGAGTCCTGGCTGGACTGGACAAAGTCATTTTCTTTCTTGGACTTCTTCAGCGATCGCTGCCGCTCCAGCATGACCTCAGAGGCCCCGGGTTTAGCCAGGCCCTTAATCTTGGCTTCAGCCTCCGTCTGCAGCCCAGTGGACCGGTGGTGCCAGTCAATGATCCGTGCCAAGAGCGGGGACTCGGAGTCACGAAGGGCGTCACAATCGCACACGCTGCTCTTGTAGCCCCAGTTCACCCACCAGTGGTTGGCGATGTCCTCGACAGTGGCCCGTCGATCGGGGTTCACCATCAGCATCCACCGGATGAGTCCTCGAGCATCTAGGGACCCACAGAGAGAGAGAATGAGGCATTGCGTGGGGGCCTTTGGCTCTGTGGCAAGGGTGACTCTCTAGGAGTGGCTGCAGAGACACGCTCGTTTTAGGAAAAATCCATTTACAGATCTCTCTAGTCCAGCCCCCCTACGGAGCAGGGAGCCGAAGCCTTTCAGACTGCCCATCAAAAGCATAACCCTCATATCCTGGCCTGTTTTTGAGTGAAGGAATGTCGTGGAGCTACTGAGCTTCCCATCACCTCAGATCTCCACAAAGTGCAGAAGGCCAGGTAACCAGGGAAGAATTCCGACCCGACCCCAAGCAGGAGCCCCCATTCCTTTGGTGAGTATCAGTTTACTAAAAGGAAAAGTGGGGGTCGATCATCATGGCTTTCTGAATTCCTCTAAAGGTAGGCTCCTATATACACACAGTGCTCGCCATCACTGGGAAAAGGTACTGGAGGCAGAGAACAGACAGGAGCTCACCTGTGCCAGGTGTGGCATCTACCTGACACACCTGGGCAATGAGAGCAGCCATCCTCAGATCTGGCCTCGCCCTGAGGTCTTGGCCAGGTTCTGAGAGCCACACCCAGTGAGCTCACCTCCTTTCCCTGTTTGACATGAGTTGTGTCTCATGCCACCCGGGTGTTCACAGCCCATCTGAAAAACATCCCCCTTACAAATTTCTGCTGCCAGAGAATTAAGGAAACGGCCCAGAGGGATGTTAAGGAGGCTACAGAATCAAGTGATCCTCACAGCTAAGAAGCAGACCTTTAGGACCAAACTGTGCCCCTTCCTTCAGCTGGGGTCGAATTATATTCTGGGAAGCTGCCACCTCCCCTGAGCCACTTAAGAAGGCTAGTGAGGAGCTGGCAAGGACCTGGCGATGGGGAATGGGGTAAGCTGCACCCCTGAAAAGCAATAGGATGATCATTCAGTCATTCAATAGGCATTTCCTGAACCCCTACAATGTGCTGGCACCAGTTAGCTAGTAAGGCATATAAGACCACCATAGAAGTCACCCTGAAATTTCCTGAAAAGAACAGGCTGGCTTTAATAAAAATGAAACTGTATCTATGGATACATCTATGCATATCTACATATGCAACAGTTGGTCCTCATTATCTACGGATTCCATATCTGCAAATTCACCTACTCACTAAAATGTATTTGCAACCCCCAAATCAATACTCCCAGCTCTGCTGCCTTCATGTTTGTACACGCACAGAGCAGGAAATATGTGAGTCACCCCCACGCACACGTGTGCTCGTTGTCTCGTTTTAGCTCTCATACTGTAAACAACCATCCCTTTCTCAGTCTACTTAGTGCCATGTTTTTCACATTTTTATATTTTCTGTTGTGATTCCACCATTTAAAATGGTCCCAAACTCGGTGCTCCAGTGTTTTCTAGTGGACCTAAAGTCCAAGAAGGTTGTAATGTACCTTACAGAAAAAATGTGTGTGTTACATGAACCCCCTTAAGACATGGACTGCAGTGCTGTTGGTCATTGAGTTTAATGTTGATGAACCAATAATATATGTTAAATAAGATGACTTTAAACATAAATATATAAAAATAAAGTTAGGTATTGATCGATATACAAAAATATTGCAATCAGAGGCTCACAGAACCTAACCCTGCATTTCCCCTAGCAACAATGGTTGGGTATTCAGTAATTCAGTGTGGGCAGCAAGTTTATAAAATGTAGGTACTATGAGTGTTCAGAGTCAACTGTGGACATGTATATGAATGAATTTCTTGGGTCAACTATATTACAAGATGGCTACCTGAACACCTCCCACCTTTCACTGTACACACAGGATGCTCCCCCATAAAGAGATGGAGCTTATGCCCTTGGCTGCTTTAACCAACAGAACATGCCAGAAGTGACAGTACCCAGCTTCCGAGCATAATCATTAAGAGTATCTGCAGCTTCTTCTCCCTCTCCCTTAAAGCCCTGAGCTGCCATATCAGGAATCCAGGCCTGTCCTGGGAATAGAGGCTGTGGGGAGACACCTCCAAGAGAAGGAGTCGGTGTGAACCAGAACTACAGTGTCTGGCACTCAGCCCCAGGAGAAGCCCCAGCTGCCAACTCCAACACAGGAGAAAGCCCACAAAAGACCAGGGAGCCTTCCCAACCCAGAGAACAGAGGGATACGGGCACATGGTGGTTGTTTAAGCCTCTTAGTTTGTTTTGAGGACAACTTTTCCAGAAAGGTGAAGGAAGAAAAGCAGGAGACTCCTTGCAGACAAATGAAGCAGAGACTGTGAGCTAGCAGAGCAGGTGAGCTGACCACGCCCCCGGACCCCTGACCCTCACAGGGCACACACCTGAGGGCTGTGTGGGCTCCCGGTACTCTCCACTGCTGATCTGCCGGATGAGGTTCTTGTGATCGAAACCATCAAAGGGCATCGTTCCATAAACGAGGGTGTAAAGCAACACGCCCAGGGCCCAGCTGTCCACCTGGAACAGAGAGACAGGACACAGAGAAGCTGAGAAGCAGCTTCCTGGGATGCCTTCCAGACCATTAGCATCCCAGCCTGTGAGCAGCCACCCTCAACGCCTCCAGGAACTGAATTTATCACCTGATAGACAAGTTCCCACCACAGCCTGAAAACAGATAGCAATGCAGCTGGGGCCTGCAGCAGGCCCAGCCTATCTCAGAACTTTCTTAAGTAGGTTATCTTCTTTGATCCTCGCTGTACAGCTTCTGTCCAGCAGGTAAGGGCTGGGTTATTCTCAGCCCCATTTGACAGATGAGAATGCTGAGGCATAAGACAGCTAAAGGGTTTCTCCAGCAGGTGATGGAGGTAAACCTCCAGGGCTCTTTGTTCCTGATGCAGGAATCAATTCCTTCCTGCACCTTCCTCTAATGGCTCAAGGGCTGCCAATGCAAATCTCACAAGAGCCAGGCAGACAACAAACATGAACAAAGCAAGAATCAGGGGTACAACGTGGAGGGTTGGGGACAAAGATAAAGTGTAAGGTCCATTCACCCACTGCTATGGTTCAGATCTGGAATGTCCCCCCGACCACCACCACCAAATCCTGTGTTGAAGCGTAGTCTGCAATGCAGTGAGGCTCAGAGATGGGGCATGGCTAGAGCAGGTGGGTGACAGGGACATGGCCTTGAAGCCTGTATCTATCCATACGCTGCTCCTCTGCTGCCCAGCTATCCTCCCCCATCATGATGTTTCTGCCTTGGAGCTGGCCAAGTATGGACTGAACTTCTGACACTGTGAGCAAATAAACTTTTCCTAAGTTGTTCTTGTCAGATATGTTGGTCACAGCAATGAAAAACTGACTAACATACACATCTTGAGCAGAAAACCTCTCCTTGGCTGACAGTTGTCATGTAGAAATGTGGGCCCAACCCTGCTAGAGTCTTCGGGTTTTTTTTGTTTTGTTTTTTTTGTTTTTTTGCGGTACTGGAGATTGAACTCAGGGGCATTCTACCTCCGAGCTATACCCTCAGCCTTATTTTTTATTCTTTATTTTGAAACCGAGTCTCACTAAGTTGTGGAGTGCCTCACTAGGTAGCTGAGGCTGGCCTCGAACCCGGATCCTCCGGTCTCAGCCTCCCGAATGCTGGGATTACAAGCGTGCGCCACCACACCCAGCCCCTGAGTCTTCAGTTTTTAAAGAGAAGTCAGAAACCAGACTCTTCTGTGAAATCACCCAATAATTAAATGTTCACTTTTTTATAAAGATGAATATGGCCAAATAAAGTATGTTTGCTGGCCAGATCACAGACTGCCAGCTTGTAATCTCAGACACCAATGATCAAAGACCAAAGAAACATTTGTTACCTACCATAAATTTAGCATTGAGTTTCTGCAGTTTGGTAAATTGTATTCTGTGTTCCTCCCTTACATTCTTATTTTAAAAAGCCTTTCTCTTCACAGTAATTGGCAGAGGCTTTTGGCATCCTCTCCTCACCCCCTGGCCCTGCCCCCAAACACTCTCAGACAGATAAATATTTGTGAGAAAGCATTTCCACACACTGAGCAGCTGCTATTTAAAAGAGACTGAATGGATGAACATCTCTATAAAAAAAACCCATCTTCTTCAAAGAGAATAATGAATCACTAACAACTCACACCCACTTTCAAAGTAACAGTTCCACATGTATATGTAGTAGCCCCGAAAGCTTTAGGCAGATAGAGGAATGTATTTCTCATGAAATAGGGGATGCAACTAAGATGTATTTCTTTGGTTATATGCACGTGATAACAAAAATATGTGCAAAAGAAATAGTAACTTGAAGTGCCAGAAGTTTCCCTCTTTGATTGCTCATTTGCTTTGTTTGTTTTGATACAATAGGGAAAAAAACCGAACATACAAATCATTATTAATATGATAAGACATATTCATGGAATAAGACATATTGTCATTACAAATCATGTTTTTAATAAGAATGAATTTGGAAGATGTCACAACCTAATTTTAAGTTAATAAAAGTCAAGATATACATATATGTATGTGTGTCGTAGTATGGTATCTTACTCTTTAGCTTGATCACAACTATTTTTTAGATGATCTCAATTATTTTGAGATTCCAATTATTTTTGAAATACAGAGATATGCATTCAAAAAGTCTAAAAGAAGAGTCATAAAAATATTAACTTGTCTTCTTTTGGTGAAGGGACTGCAAGTAACTTTATTTCCTACCTGGATTCTCTAAGTTTTCTCCCGGACATAATCATATGAGGACAGAAAGTTGTCTTTGCTTCTTTTGGGGGTTTTCTCAAAATTTCCCAGATCCAGTGCTCTCCTTCCCTCCCTCTTCTCTCCCCAGACAGCCTGCTCACCTCTGGTCCTCGGTAAGGCCTCCCATTGACAATTTCAGGGGACGCGTAGAGCGGGCTCCCACAAAACGTCTGCAAAAACTTGTCCTTCTGGTACAGGTTGGAAAGCCCAAAGTCAGCAATCTATAAAGAGAAGCAAGACCCAAGAGGACCTGTTATCACTGACTGGTTAGTGTTAGTGATGGATGAGGGCACCTGGGTCACCATCTTCAGTCCCAAGCCTTCATCCCAGGACCACTCAGCACATCTGGGCCACGGGTTTCCCACAACAGTCTACAACATCCACTACCAGTTCTGCCACATCTGCAGGCTGCAGGCTCTGCCTCTTAAAATTACTCCATACACAGACTCCTCATTTCAACTTTAATTTAGATTCACCCTGAGAAATAACTTCCACAACATCATCATCTTGATATTTCTAATAAACATTTGAGTAGGCAGTAGCACCCCCCCCCCATCCATGCAGGATATGTTCCAAGCCGCCAGTGGGTGCTGAAAACTAGAATAGCACCAAACCCTAAACATACCATGTTTTGCTATCCGTACATGTATGGTAACATTTGTTCACCAATAGGCACAGAAAGATATCGACAATAACATCTCAGAATAAAATGGAACAGTTGTGACAATATACTGTCATAAAACCAGCAGCATCACTGTTCCTGCACTTTGGGGCCGTGATTAAGCAAAATAAGAGTCACTTGAACACAAGCACAGCAGCACTGCAATGTGCAATGTGATAAATGAGATGGCCACTAAGTGACTGATGGGTGGGTAGCTCATACAGTGTAGACACACTGAACACAGAGATGATCCACTTCCCAGGCAGGATGCAACCAGAGGGCACCAGATACCATTAAACTACTCAGAACAGCGCAATTTAAAATATATGAAGTTTTTTTCTAGAATTTTCCATGTAATATTTTTGGATCAGGATTCTCTGTGTATAACTAAAACCATAGAAAATGAAACCTCAGATTGGGATGGGGTGCTATTATATAACTCGTAATTGAAAAACTGTATCTCTGTGGCCAATGGGGTGTGTATCACAGTGTGGAAAATCCTGACCTGTGCAACTCACACCACTGCCTCTGTATCCACCCACGCTGTGCTCAGAACTGTATTTTGCCCGCGTGTGAACCAAGATGAAATGCACACAGAGCACTGGGTTTTGAGTCATCATATTTCAACCTATGCTCTGCCACCAGCCATTCGGGTGACAGTAAACAGGTCATTCAGCCGCAGTTTACCCACCAGAAAATGGGAAGCCATGCTCCCTACCCTGTTCTGGACCACAGGATTATTGTGAAAAGAGGGGGGGAAATCAATCAAGATAAGACCGTGAGTGCCAAAGTGTTTCAGAAACTGCAAGTTTTGTGCAAGTGTTTTACCTCAATCCCTTCAGTGATTTAACTGAAATCGTTCTCTTCTTCGATTTCTGGAAGAGTGTTACTTATCCTTTTTAGCAGCTGTATATATAGTATATGCACACATGTACCTGTACATGCACTTATATCCTTATATTTTTGCCTTTCCTACTGACCCTGGGGAAGTTGGTAGGTCCCTCATCTCCCCCTTTGTAATCACCCACTATTTAGCACTTGCACCCACCCAAGAAACATTTGTCAGCAGATCAGACATTCTGTTTTGAAAAGCACAAGATAACTAATAGGTGATGGAAAATAAAAGTAATAAACTCAATCACTGCTTATTGAAGAAATTCCAATTATCAGGCACTGTTGCAGTCCCTAATCCCACCACAAACCATATTTGTGCAACAATGCAAATGTGCTTCGTGATTCTGAACTGTAAATCTACAAAGGTTTTTAGATGGTCAATTTTATGTGATGGCTATTTTACCACAATTTAAAAAAAAACAACAACCATTGAACAGACAAAGAAACAGGTTTAAGGAGATGAGGCTATCCATCTAAGGAGATGTAACTAGTAAACAGCAACACACATGCCTGTGTCTCTCAAGCTGCAAACCACTGCCCCCCCCACACACACACACTCACGCTGGGAGTTTTCACTCAGCCTGCCCTTGGGGAACCCACATATTTCAGTACAGTCTAAGCCAGCCTTGCAAGCAGAGCTCTGTGGGCTTCTGCCATTCTCCAAGCTGATTTCCATTCAAGGCTTATAAATAGGCTGAGTGATTCACATGCCCAGAGAGCAGCCCATCCTGAATGCCACTGAGACTCTGTTTTGAAAGAAGCCCCTAGAATAAGCCTACTTTGTAAAAAGTCGTCCTTGAATGAATGGAATGTCACTGAACGCAGCCGGTGTACAACCGCCCCTCAGAAAACGCATTCTCGGGGCTCAGATTGCACTTAATTGCCCTGAATTCCACTCTCTTATCAAGGCCCCTGACTCACTTGCAGGAAGTTGGTTGAAAGCTTTATGAAGTGTGTCCTGTCAATCAGAAGAGGAATGGAATAGCTGCGGCCCTGAGGAGCCCCAGAAGTCCCCAGGCTTCAGTCTCCCTCTGCCCATCACTGCAGAGCTCAAACAGTGCGGGGAAAGATCCCCAGCAGCGTCTGGGGCGTCTGGGGCATACAGGAGCTCCCAAACACATGTGTGCATGAGAGGCGCCCACGGCACATGGCACACACTCACACTGGGAGTCGTCGTCCCCCCTCCCCCCCCGGGGGGGGGGGGCCTGGGCATCCTTGCCTGCTGGAGAAGCCATTCTGGAGAAGCATGTTTATGTCATGGCCCATTCCCATCCTCACAAACTGATGCTTATCAGCCTCTCCCTGTAAAACTGTCATTACCGCTGACGCAAGATTAATAGAAATCTAGATTAGCCCATGTTCTTGGCACTTGAACGGAAAAGCAATATTAATCAACACACACACACGAACACACTCACACATACGCATGTGTGTGCAGTCTCAAACCCTAGGCCACTCAAACTTGGGCTCCAGCTCTAAGATTTAATGCCATAAGGAGCTTTTGTCAACTAATGATAAGTGGGAGATGGCCACAGGTTACGAAACCTCTTGGAAGCCTCCGTTTTCACATCTGGAAAGTGGCCGTGTGACAGAACTACTCCTACGGTGATGTAGTGACAGTCGAGTGACATAAAATTCACACAGTACTTACAGCAGTAACTGGCATGGAATTGGAACTAAATAAATATTGGCCTCCCACCTTTAAATTCAGGTAGTTAATGTATTCCATGCTAACTTCACAAACACTCCAGGAATAGAGACGTCTTAGGTGCCAGCCACAGAATTAAGTAATTTTGAATCGCAAAATGAAAAAAATCCTTCCGTTTTGATTCTCCATGTCCTTTGAACTGAGTAAAGGAGAAGGTCTCAGCTGGGCCACGGTGGCTCTTCTGCATCTCCACGTTTATCAGACAGTGTGCCTTGGGATCGCAGCCTGTGCCAGGAACCAGCCTCATACCATAACTGAATGATGCTATTTGATTTCTATTATATTTATTTTTGAGCTTATCATCTCTTCATGGCAAATGATACTGGTTTTCGATTCAAGGTAATTATCTAGAGCTTCTTTCTCAAATAAGTATCACTTTAGAAAGTGGCTTATACTACATAAAAAAGAGCAAGTCAAATAGCAGAGATGATACTAGGAAAAGGCAAAACCCATGCAGAGTGAAGAAAAATAAAATTCGGGAAATATTATACACAATAAAACAAAAATAATCACATCCCAGGATTGGTTTTCATGTCAAAGAGCCTAAAAGATGCTAATCCTGCCTTCTTCTCTGAAAATGAATCAACTACAGGTTTGGGGACCTCAGAAGCTCTGCTGAAGGTCCCAAATAAGAGTGACAGGCACAAAAACACACAAGTCTTCCCCAGCTATTCAATTTCTCTGTAACAGAACATGAGCTGTGTATCAAGATGACTCCCCAGCCAGGAGGCCACCTGGCTTTGCTGTTAGGGTAGCACTTTGCAAACACACTGGTAGCCTTGGGAAAAGGTAGCTAGCTAGTACTTGTGCTGGTTTCTGTTATTCTCCTGGCCCGTATGGGTCCAAGACCTCCCTCCATCCCTGCACTGACTACCTAGCTCAGCCTTGACTCTGAAAAGGAATCGGAAGCTAAGGCTCATGTCCTTCATTTTTGGAGTTTTTGTACCATCATCAATCCTCCCTGGGGGAGAAGGGTTGCCCTTCCTAATTGAAGATCAGAGTTTAAATGATAATTAGGAAGTGATTATTCACCTTTTAAAAGGATTAACCTCACCCTGACACAGATGAACTTTGAAGAGTGTGTGCTAAGTGAAATAAGCCAGACGTTAAAAAGACACGGATTGTCTGACTCCATTTGCAGGAAGTCCCTAGAGTAGACAAATTCATAGAGACAGAAAGTAGAATGGCGGTTGCCAGGGCTAGGGGGAGGGAAAACAAAGGGTTAGTGCTTAATGGGTGTAGAGATCATATGGGGAAGATGAAAATGTTACGGAGCTGGGTGGTGTGCTCAACAGTTAACAGGCTTAGTGCCCTGTGCTGGACACCTATGTGCACTAAGTTTTATGCTACGCCACAGATATTTTAGCACCATTAAGACAAAAGAAAAATTGACCTCAGGTCACTGTGAATAACCAGCTCACCAGATAAAGATGTATGTATCAGCTCGTTGATATTAACAGTAAAAAGGAAGCTGATGGCAATGATGGTAATAAGAACAGCAGCAGCGTTGTGATGAGCCAGGCATTGATCCATGAGCGTTACATATATGAACACACTGAGTTCTCACAGCTACCCTAGGAGCAGGGTTCCATCGTGATACCCACTGTGCAGATGAAGAAACTGAGGCACGCGGTGGTCAAGTGGCTTGCATGAGGTAGCAGTGACATGTTGCTGTGCCCATAGAGCTCTACATCAAAGGGAGCACGGCTGTCAGGTGGCTGACAAGGAAATGGGCTTTTCACATAGCTCTTGGGAAGACAGCAATTCTGCCCAGGAAGGCACACTCCTGTAGCTCCTTTCCGGCCTAGGACTTAATTGCTGTGGCTTTACCAGTGACAGCCGCACCCCTGAGCTATCAGGAAGTAAGGCAGGGAGTGACGAATGAGCAGAAATGAGCAGGGGAGCGGGTCAGCTTTCATCCTCAGAAGATCTAAGCTCACACCGGCTCTCTCCGGGGACAAGAAATGACCAATCAGAGCAATCTGGGAAGCTCCTAAGGGAGGGCCGCTCTCTGAGGACAGCAAGAGCAGCTGCGGCAGCTCACTGCACGCATGGGTCCAGTGTCCTACACCCTTGCTCTGGCCGCTGAGACCCAGGCAGCCTGACCATTGGCCACCATCAGCACTTGGATATTGACAGAGACACCCACCTGCTAGCCTCTGGCAGACTAAAGGGCCAAAAAGGTGCCCTCCTGTGACACTCTCTTGGGCCGAGGGCAAATTTGGGTAGTGGCAGAGGGTGGAATTCAGAGTCAAGGAGCCAGAGGGTTGTAGCTAGATCATAATCGATTAGCTGTAGGAGCCTCCTCACCTGCAAACTGGGGGTAATCAGACCCACCCTGGTGAGGCATTCGGAGACCCAAACAAAATAAGGTATGGAAAGTCTGGCACAGTGCTCTGGCTTCTAGTGGGGGCTCAAAAAACGTTAACTTTCATTTTTTAGTCTTCCCACCCTGTTCTTATGCTTGCCAATCCATTCTCTTGAAAGGTTGTCAATTGCATTCCTTTCTGTCAAACTCTTACCCATCCTTCAAAACCCAACTCTATCACCATTTCCTTGTTGAAGACTTTTTGGTCCTTCCATCTGGACAGACCCACTAGTTCCTGTTCAGCATTTACCCACCATGAGACACAATGTCACCTGGCTCTGCCAAAGGGTGAGGATCAAAGAAGGCTTCCTGGAAGAAGAGGCATTCAAGCAGAGCAGGCAAAGAGGAGTGTGAAGGGCATTCCAGACAGAGGGAACCATGGGTGCCAAGGCCAGGCAGCCAGAGAGCTTGGTGGATTTGAGGAGTTCAAGTCCCATGCAAGGGGCCTTCCCTGACCACCCGCCCTAAAGCAGCACCACCACGCTGCAATCTCACTCTGAGTGGGTTTTCTTCACCAATTACAACTATATATGTATGTGTGTGTGTATATATATATATATATATATATATATATATGTATATATATGTGCATATATATACACACATACACATATATATGTATATACACACATATATATGTATATATATTTTCTATTGCTTTATCCCCAATTGGGATTGCAAGTCCCCTAAGGGGAAGCCCCTCACCATCTTCATTTACCTCTGGATCCTTCTCCTGGCTCCCTATCACTGCTGGTGTAACAACTGCTAAATTCTGAGTTACAAGAGGACAGGGACCTGGCCATCTGATTCACTATTAAATCCTGGACACCCAGCACACGTCCAAATACACAGTAGGAACTTCGTAAATATTTCCAATTGGATAAATATTGCCTGTAGTAGATGTTCCATTGCTGAGTGAATAAATACGGAAACAGAAGAATAGACTCAAGCATTCATGGACATGGGGACACACACACACACACACACACACACACACACACACACACACTGGACAAATGAATGAACAAATGAATTGATTAGTGCACAAATGCAAAGTTCTCACATTCGTATCATCAAAGCCCAGCGGCCCACGATCCCAAGCCTCGGCCTCGTTAAGCCTCAGAGGTTTCTATCTCATCTCCTCCCTGGCCATTCAAAGCTCCTTTTCTTATCCGCTGCAGCCGAGTTTCCATTGTCACCAGGGGCAGCAGGCCGTCTCCCCTATGCCCCTCTACCCTGAGCCCTGGGAGCTCACCAGATTCCCAGCCCTCTCTGAGGAGGTCAGCTGACCCTGGTGCCTGGCCCTCCTCTCCCTGGGAGGCATTTTTACAGGAGCCTTCTATGGGAATTGCCAGCATTCCATTCTCCCAGAGAGTGGGATGTGAATCTGGCCCGTTTTTATTAATTGCAAATTAATGCGATGCTGGGTGCTATTTTAGTCCGTGCTTCCACCGAGTACGGAATGCAACCCAAAGCAGCACATTGCTCTCATTCTTTGCCCCGACCGACTGTGTGAATATTTTTAGAAACCACACCCTCTCACAGTGGCCAGATAAATAATTTCCAACGCCAGATGTCCTCTATGCAGATCAACCTCAAGAAGGAGAGAGGAACCGGCTACAGGGCTCACACCAAAACTGGGATGATATGTGACAAGTTTAAGCTAGTAGAAGCTTCCTGGGCCAAAGTCTCTTCCCTTTCAGACACAGAGGATGGACCCACACTTAGGCACCTGCACGCCTTAGAGGGCTCTGCGAGAGGGACCTCTAGCTCAGGTCCCATCAATTGGCAGCTCATCTGTGCCTCTGGTCCCCGGGCCCAGGAGGGATGGCCCAGGGGCTTGTGAACACAGAGGCCAGCTTGTGGCCATGTGTCTGGCTACTTTTGTCAGCAAGCACCCTTTCTAAATATGCTTTGGCAAAGTGCTGAGTCAGGAAGAGCTGAGCGTATACAGCCAGAAGACAAAAGACTCACCCCTTGGACGTAGGTGGGAGGTGACGAGAAGAGAATTTGCCTGGAAGTCACACATGTGAGGTCTAATCCTGGTCATTATTCCTTCAGTCCACAATCAGGCAGCTCTGAAATACCTACTGTGTGCTGAGCACTCTTCCACACACCAGTGAAGCGCAGACACAATAACCTACTGGTTAGCTGTGTGATCGTGGGCAAATTACTTAGCCTGAGTCAAGTCATTGAGACACGGGGCTACAAAATGAGCCTGGAAGTACTGTCAAGCTCTAAGAGTCTCAGACATTAAATAGCATTCCTTGAACAAGCAGAGAAAAGAGGAGAAATGAGTTTTAATCACTTAAATGGTTTTTGAAGTGTGCATACGTGGATATGTGTATGTGTGTTTTCTACCTTGAGAAATGCAGGAGCAGAAATAACTAAGGAAAAGACAAGGAAAAAGATAGGCCCAAACCTCAATTCTACAGTCTGTTATTAGCTTCCCTAATGCAGAGAATCCTAGGTTGCAGGGCCTGCTCCCTGGCAGCTGTCAGGTCCAACACCATGCCATACCGCTGAGGCAAAGGAGCTATTCTTCCAGGCTCCTGCCCCATTGTCCCCTGCACAATTGCTTTCAGAATTCTGACTATTCTTCTCTTCCACTGGGGAATTCTATGACTCTGCAGGAAGCTATGTGCCTTATCACTTCTGGGACTACATCATGGGACCAGGAGGTCACACTGTGCCACAGAACCCAATCCCCAGGCACAGGCTCACATTCCAGGCCTTGTAAAGACTACATTTAGTTCTGAGGGCTCTGGGGGCAGGTGGCAGGAAGAATCTGGAGAGAAAGTCAGCAAGGTCAATGACATAAGCCCTTAGAAGGCCAGCACCCTATTTTCCAGCCAGGGTCTGACCACTACTCCCCAGAACCTGTCACCTCGAACCAGCTGGCTTCTAGTTCAATTCCCTCTCCAGAGGACAGCCATGTTAGGCAGGGTCCTGTTCTAGTAATAGTTACCCACTAATTGCTTTGACTATAGTATCGTCTAAAATCTTCATGTCTGATATCGATGCCCCATGACTGGGCACCAAGCGTTGTGCACAGTAATAACCAAAAAAATAGCCATTGGAAAAAACAAACTAAGCTGGGCCTGGGGGTGCACATCTGTAAATCCAGGACTTGGGAGCCTGAGACAGGAGGATCACAGTTTCGAGGCCAGCCTCAGCAACTTAGTGAGACACTCAGAAACTTAATGAGATCCTGTTTCAAAATAAAAAGGATTGAGAGTGTAGCTTGGAGCTAGAATGCCCCTGAGTTTAATCCTCGGTACCAAAAAAAGAAGAAGAAACAGTGATGCCTAGAGAAAGGAACTAGCATCCCTACTTGACAGACAAGGAAACAAAGGCGTAAATCAGCAAGCGATTTACCCCAAACCATGCAGTTAGTGAGGGGCAGGGTTGCAATGCAAACCCAGTCAATCCAGCCCCAAAGCCACGACTCTTAGGCTCCACTCATTTGTACACAGTGCTAAGCAAGTTGTAAAACTGAACACAGAGACCTGTGGGTCTCATTTAGACCTAAGCAAAGAAGCCTGTGGGTTTTACTGTTGCCCCACTTTACAGCTGAGGAAACAGGGTTATGTGACTTTTCCCAGTGTCACAGCTAGTAAGCCAGACAGGCCAGCACTTTCTAACTCTATAGCCAGTGCTCCTTCTAGAATAATCCAACCACGTTGGCTAAAATGGAAAGACCCTGAGATTTCACTTCCTGTTCCTAGCAAGAACTGCTTTGACCAAGTATTTCCTCCCTCCTCTATGATCTCCTCAGAAATATGTGACTAAGGCCAGCTACTCTGAGAGAGCAACTGGTCACCGGCATATGGCTTCCAGGGGTGTCTCAAAGGACGACGGTGACTAATGGTCACCTCCATGATCTACAAACAGAATGCAGACACCAAAGCAACTCCATCCTTCCAAGTGAGGAAATGGTCTCATCACGCGCCCTCCACTGACAGCAACAACAAAAACGAGGAAGGTGCAAAACTGTTCCCATGTTTCGTCCGGGGACCAGGAATAAGTCATTAACGTCATGAACCGCCAACTGGAGGGCTCCCGCTGGTGCTGGGAGAGTGGAGGCCATTTCAGAATGAAACCCATGCGGCGAGCTCCGTTTATTTTGAAACCGTATTTGCTTATGCTGCGGACGTGATCAAAAGGACATTCAGAGTGCTCCCCAGGAGGCACTTGAACCTCATGGGCCAGGAGAGCTCGCTCCAGCTCCAGCAGCAGCCAGCAAAAACACGCTCCACGAAAGAAAACGCCATCGCTCGCTGCTTCCCAACAGCCAACACCACCATCATTTTGGTTGGCCTCCCACTCCCAGGGCTGCAACTGGTTTCAGGGACGAAGGGCTCAGAGGGAAAAGTAGAAGACCAAGGGTGGGGAACGACAGAAGTGGCCTAGGGGACAGTTGTGACTAAGGTCATTTGGAGCCCTGGTTAAATAAGTTACTTTTCTGTGCCTCCATTTCCCTATCTGAAATGACGTAAATAACACGAGCTGTCTCATGTGGCTGTCCTGAGGATTGAATTCAAGGGAGTATCGGACAGACAGGATATGAAATACATATGAAATAGGTTAGTTAGTATTAAGTTCTTTCATGGTGATGATTTTAGAGTATGAACTTCCTAAAGTTCATCTCTTTTGATCCCACCAGGAAGAACAATATCTGGCACGTAGTAGAAGATCAATTCGTGCATAAAGAATCTAATTATTTGAACTAATCTGAGAGCTCAGGCAAAGACACCCTCCCGCAGCAATGACGGTGGCTGCCTAGATCCAGACGCAGCTGGAAGCAGGTGAGGTGCTACCCGCTGTCCTGCCCAGGTCCCGCAGATCAACCAGCCCCCAAGAGCTTTACCTTAATATTGCAGTTGTCATCAAGCAGTATATTTTCCAGCTTCAAGTCCCGGTGGACCACACCGTTCTGCAATGAGAAGACAGACGGTGACTAAATGGAAGGGGTTGGGATGAGAGAGGGAAAGAGGAAGGAGGGGGCAGAGCAACGGGAAGTGCCTGGCGGGTGAAGGATGAAGGGACGGCCAGCGCGGTGGTCTTCACCTTCATCCTTCAGGGCTGCTCGGGCTGTCATGCTGCTTCCCCACCGGCGACCAGGGACAGAAGAGCATTAGTCACTTGCTGTGTGGTTAAGGGAAAAATGACTGGAATCCATTCTCCCCCAAGCCTGTAAACCAGCAGGGGGATTCTTTGTCGGAATGTAATTCTACTGTGTGAAAGCAATATAATCCCAGGCAGCACAAGCCACGTCTGTCTGAGATGGGATTCCCAGGGAAGGAGCTGATTTCTCAGCTGGCGACTCAGAGCGTGGGGCTCAAAGGCCTTGCCTGTCTGTCTGCCTGTCTGCCTGTCTGTCTGCATCCTCCAGGCTGGAAAGGGGCCTGGTCCAATCTACTTTGACTCATGAAACAGATCCACATCTGTCCTGAGATACTTCCTCCGCAGCGGGGAAGGAGGGAAGATTCTGAAAGTCTCTCTGGCTCAGGTAGAAGAGCAGACCAAAGAGACAGGGGCCACTGGCCTGCCCACAGCAGACGACTGTCGTACCAGTGACCGCTGCCGGCAGGCAAACTCTAGCAAGACTGGAGGCTGAACTTCAGGGACACGCAGCCACGCAGCTGAAACATG
Organism: Graphiurus murinus; assembly: GCA_004027655.1. Classification (NCBI taxonomy): domain Eukaryota; kingdom Metazoa; phylum Chordata; class Mammalia; order Rodentia; family Gliridae; genus Graphiurus; species Graphiurus murinus. The sequence goes on from PVLC010000013.1 coordinate 394,218, forward strand.
AGCAGGGGCCATTCACCAATAGAACGGGTTATGTCTGCAGAGGCTGGGTAGGTAGGGGAGATCAATGGGTCTGCTGTGTGCCCAAACCGCAGGGAGCAGGTTCTGAACATCATTCCTCGTAAAGGACATCTGCGACCCGATCCGATTGAAGCCCCTCTTTTGAGCAAACTGACTGGCATGTTTATAGCTGGTTCTTTACTGTTTATTTTCCATTCTATTTGACAGTTCCTAATATCTAGAAAAGCACCAAATGGAGAGAAATGACAGTGTGCATTTCTACGACTCTTTTCCTAATCCAAGCCTTCAGGGAGGTGTTCTGAAGGCAGAAATGCACAAAAACAAATCTCCTGGGGGAGAAGTATGGAATACAAGGTACCTGATTTTGTTTGATTTTTAAACAATTAGTTTGGTTTACAATTGTTACATTCCTGGATTTCTTGATAAGATGTAAGAAAGGCCCATTCATACAGAATCCAAGCATTCACATATTTCTTTGTATGTGTGTCAGGGTGGGGAGAACTGGGAATTGAACCCAGGGGCATTCTACCTCCGAGCTACACTCCTAGCCCTCTTAATTTATTTTACTTTTGAAACAGGGCCTTGCTACGTTGCTGAGAGTCTCATTATGTTGCTGAGGACGTCCTTGAACCTGTGTTCCTCCTATCTCAGTCTCCCAAGTACTGGGATTATAGGCGTGCATCACCCTGCCTGGCTGTTCACATATTTTGAATAATGAAAATATGGTCTGTGGTGCTCTCCAATGACACCTGAGGATAAAATGCAAAACAGTGTAGAGCCCGAATCCCTGGTGCCTCTTCAGGGAGCAAAGAGGGGTCAGATACTGTTAACTTGGCTTAAGAGTCTGGAATTTGAATAATGGTGATTGTCTTCTTTCCAGTTTATAAATTCTCCATATACATTCTAATGAAGGCAGGTGTGATGGTACAAGCCCGTAATCACAGTATTTGAGAGGCTAAGACAGGAGAATCACAGGTTTGAGGTCAGCTTCAGAAATTTAGTGAGGCCCTCAGCAACTTAGACTCTGTTTCAAAATAAAAAATAAAATGGGGCTGGGGGTTTATCTTAGAGGTAGAATGCCCCAGGGTTAAATACCACAAACAAAAACAAAACGTTACAATGCATAGACATTGCTTTTTATTTTATTTTATTTATTTTGCACTGGGGATTGAACCCAGGGGCATTCTATTTCTGAGCTACACCCCAGCCTTTTTTATTTTTTAGTATGAAGCAGGGTCTTGCTAAGTTGCTGAGGCTGGCCTCAAACCTGTAATCCTCCTATCTCAGCCTCCCAAGGTCTTGGAACTCTGGGTGTGCATCACCACACCTGGCTCAGATGTCACTTTTTTATTGATTTTTATTAGCACATGATAATGAGATTCATAGCAATCCATTCATATATATATATAGTTCATATATATATGAATATATAACATTACTTGCTGTTTCCTTCCCAGGATGATTTCCCTTTAGAGATGCCATTCAGATGTTACTTTTCTAACATGGAAAGAATCACCCAGTGCTGCAGAACCCCGTGTGGCCAAAGCCGAGGGCCAGGCTGGGCCGTACCTTGTGGCAGTAGTGCACCGCGGAGACAATCTGCCGGAAGAAGTGCCTGGTCTCCCTCTCGCTGAGGCGCCTCCGCTCGCTGATGTAATCGTACAGCTCCCCTTGGCTAGCATATTCCATGATGATCACAATCTTATCTTTGTTCTCAAACACTGTGGTGGGGGGAGAAAGTGACAAACAAACGCCCTGTTTATCCAGCAAGCTCACTTAGGACTGCAGAGAGGGTGACAGAGGATGATGACGGAGATGTCACTGAGTGGAGTGTTGGGCATAAACAGCCACTGAGGGGCCAGGACACAAATCAGCGCTAGACATAGAGGGGACTTGGGCAGGTTTTCCAGCCAGATGTGCAAGGGCCACATCGCTCAATGAGGGACATGAGTTCTTAAGATTGGAAGAAAGGTGGCTCTGATGAGGACCGCAATCCTTTCACCAAGATCACTACCTCCCACTAGAACCGCTCTCCTGCAGTCAGGATAGTGGGGAAGAAACCGACACAACTACCACGTATTAACCATTAGACGTACAGCTCCTCTACCCGAAAATGGTGCCCAACCTTTTCCTCTCTTCACTCAAAACCGTCCAGACTTCCCATCTCACTCAAAATAAGCCCGAAGTTCCTCAGAATGTCCACGGAGTCCTCAATGATCCCATAGGTCCTTTTCAGCCCTGTTTCACATCCTTTCTGTGTACGTATTTATTCTGACACCTCCCCACACACCCCTACCTGTACATGAAGCTTGGTCTATTTCACCCACTGATGTATACCCAGCCCCCAGAATGGTTCTTGGTATACTGTTGGGGCTCAAATGATATTTTCTAAATGAGAGAACTCAAACTTCACAAATGCACTTTGGACAACAGTAAATAATCATGTGGCACTTACGATGCACCAGTTTTGAGTACCTGATGCATGCTGACTTGTTTAAACCTTATGACACGTTGTCAGAAAAATATTTGTAACTTTACCATTTAAAAGTGAAGAAACAGAGGCCTGTGGAGGTCATGAAACTTGCACAGCCTGCCATTAGGAGTTTGATTCCAAAGACCAAGTGCAGAACCTCTAGACCAGATGGCCTCCAGAAGTACTGGCAGAATCAGATCAGCCCTGGCTCCTAGCAGAGCTGAGTTGCCACAGAGCCACGGTCTAGGGTTTCACTGGGACCTCAGCATCCCCCTGAACTGGAGTCCCTGCCTCAGCCCCTGTCCCTTCTCTCCCAGAACCTCCACTCCACCGTTGATACCCTTTTCCAGGATACTGCCAATGCTTCTCTCTCCCCAACTCTGACACTCTCTAGCAGGGACATTCAGACTGAGCATTCTGGGCAGACATCCCAAGACCAACACAGGGCGCAGAAGGACCAGCTCTGGGTCCTCGGTACCTCCTCCACCAGAGCCACTCCACAGCCCCGTTTCATACTTTAGATTTTCACTTAAGATGCCCTTTGAGCAAAGACAAAATAAGTAATAATCATTTTGAAATCTATCACTCCCAAGGGATACGATATAAAAACCTTTGTAGGGTAGCCAAGACCCTCCCAGAGGGACCTCTGCCTACCTGCCTCCACTTCTCTTCCTGCCAACCCCCTTGGCCCACAATGCAGAGTTGCTTGCTCTTTTACACACACACACACACACACACACACACACACACACACACACACACACTGCTGTTTCTCACCTCCCTCTCTTCCCTCTGCCTTTACCCCATCTGTCCTACCTGCCCAGGAAGCCTCAACTCACCAGTCAAGATTGCTCTCAAATGTGCCTGGCCTCCCTGCTGCCTCTCACTGGTCAATCTTTGCCTTGCGGCACTTTCAAACTGTGCCGATTTGCTTTCTGGGTTACAGATTTGTTTTCTCTGCAGGAACTTTGAGCCTAGACTGAGAGAACTCAAAGCTGCAATGTGGAAATCCGCGACTCCTAAGTGAGATTCCTGGCCCTGCCTCTTCCTGGCTGGGCTGTGGGACTCTGGGCAAGTTGCTTACCCTCTCCGTGCCTCACATTAGTCAACTGTAAAATGTTAGTAAAATTAATAAGTACTTCTTAGAACTCTGGGGAGGGTTTACTCATACCAGAGATGTTAAATGCTTAAAACAAAGCCTGTGCTTATGCACACACTCAGTAACATTAGTACTACTATTGGTTTTGGTGATACTGGATCCCCAGGGCCTGGCACCAAGCAGACACATACACTCAATGAGAAACTGCCTTGAACTGGATCCTGCCCCAGGCCTGGGTCCCCTGTCCTCCCACACCTTGTCACTGGCTGCTAGAAGCTCAGGCCCCTCCAGTTCCTTTTTGGCTCCTTCAAGTCCAGCCAACCCTCTCTGATAAAAAAAAAAGAAGGGGTAAGGAGGCAGGGGAGGAGGGAACGGCCAGATAAAGCTGGCTGCTCCAGCGTCTGCTGGCCTCCCTGTACCCTGCAGCCCTGGCTCCTGCCTGGACTTCAGCCTGGTGTGCACTTTTCATTAACAATAAACTCTGGAAACCGGAAGAGCCGCCTCCTCGGCATATGTGGCTCAGGCTCCAAAAATGCCAGGGTGATGTGCTCCAGAGAAGGCAGCAGGGTTTCTCGTTGTGAAAAGATGGGCAAGGTAGAAAGAGGGAAAGTACTTTGACCCCAAAGAGTCTAGTGCATCCTTAACAGAGCCCAAACTGCTGACCCTCTGGTGACTGTCATCATGTCTGAGTCACTCATCTCACATGGAGACTGTATCTGTGACTGATTCCTCCTTTTCTCAATGGCTGGCTTGGCATCAAGCACACATAAGCACGATTCAGTTGAAGATGGCTCAATATGACGATTTTACTAGACAGCTTCTATCAATAAGCCCCGCAGGTCCTGCCTCTGCACCACATCCTGAGTCCATCCGCCTGCCTCACCCCAGCCCCGCCCTCACTGGCTTCCAGCCTTCCTCTCTCTCCCCCCTGCTGACCACATTGGGAAGGGATTGAGGAATAGCTCCGTGTACATGTTCCCTGGTCCCTGGACACTGATCCTGCAAGATATCCCAGGGGATGGGGGTCGGGGGGTTCTACTGTCAAACACAGGTGAAAGGTTTGGAGAATGATAATTCTTGATTGCCCTCCCACAGCCTGGTTTCCTTAAGTGGAGCTCTGCAGGTTGACCAGGCTACCTACTGCCAATTGTACTACTGGCAATACTATGTCAATAGTTTTCCTATTGTCATCCAGAGGAATCAATCAGGATCCAGCGTGGGAAGCAGTGGGTGGATGAAATGCTATCTAAGAGATAAAACTGGCCCCTCCTTGTCATGGGTAGGCAAGCCAGTCAGAGAACTCTGGCTCTGGGATACCATCTCTCACCCTCTCCTTCATAGGAAGCAGCCCAAGTCTTGTGGCCAAGGCCAAGGTTGTCACCTTGCACAAGCTACCTGCAAACAAGACCTCTAGATTTGAAGCATAATGATTCATTGCAGAGGCAGGTGTGGTATAGATGAAACTTCTTGCATCTTTCTTTCTTTCTTTTTTTTTTTCTGGGACTGAGGATTGAGCTCAGGGGCATTCTACCTCCAAGCTACACCCCCCGTCCTATTTTTTATTCTTTATTTTGAAACAGGGTCTCACTAAGTTGTGGAATGCCTCACTAGGTAGCTGAGGCTGGCCACAAACCCGGATCCTCCAGTCTCAGCCTCCCAAGTACTGGGATTACAAGTGTGCATCACCATGCCCAGCTTTGCATGCTTTCTTAATGACAGCAATGTGTGCCACAGCCCTACTATGTGCAGACACCATGCTAATAAGCATTTTGCATTAATTATATTTTACAGGTGTGGTCCTTTGAGTATATTCATTTTATAGATGGCAACACCTGGGTGCAGCAAGGCAGTAATAGTTGCCAAGGCTACCGAGAATGCAGGTAGAGCTGGGAACGGGCCCCAGTTCTACTGCAAGCTCCCAGCTCTTTGCCTCCATATTACTATACATATGCATTAATTCCCCCTGATCTCACTCTCCTCATCAGGCAAATGAGGCTAATAATTTCCCAGCACGGCTGCAGGGGGACTCGGTGAGCCTGTCTGCCACACAAGCCTCACCAACACTCAATAAATGGAAGCCATTCTCATAATTACTTTGCTTCCGTCAATAAGCCCTGCAGGTCCTGCCTCTGCAGTACAGAACCCTAAGACTGTGCCCTCCCTGCTGGCATGGCTCTACAAAAGCGGGGCCCGGCACAGAATCACAGGATTTTCGAGCAGGAAGGGACCTAGCAATCAACCTATTATTTTTCCCAAAGAGCTTGGGATTTGTAATTTATAAGAGCAAGGCCTTGGGAATTCACACTGAAGAATGGCCAGCTTCCGCACCCTTGGCCCGAGGCTCCTTGCCCACGGCTAAGGTCAGCACTGGCGAGATGGTAGGAGCACTCCTGGTCATTCTTCTGGCGAAACGGGCTGCTTCCTTTGGGCACTTTTACAACTGGTTATTTATAAGCCCAGAAATCTTGTCTGTGTTTATGTTATTAGTCACTAAGCAAAAGCTTATTTTCTACCAGTTGGGAAGGGTTTCCTTTCTAAAAAAAAAATGAAAGCCTGTGTGTCTCTTGGCCAGACAGTTTTACCCAGAAGCCTGGTGGCTCCAGAATGGTAACTGTGGCCCTTGACATGCCAAGTCTACCAGGAAACTCGGGGCCCTGAATAGAAACTTAGCTCAGCCTGTGTCAGGCTGCAGCTCTGGGTCAGGGCCATGGGTGCACAGCCTGGCTTTGGGTAAAGCAACAAAGTTTTGCAAAGCACCTACTAGGTGGGTGGTTTCAAGGTCAATGAAGGTTAAGAGAGGGAGAGAAGGCCTGCAGGTAGAAAGAGCAGTATAAGGAAGAAATTCTCCTGGCCAAGCAGGAGAACTGCAGGCCACTGGCAGGTGCCAGGAAACAAGAAAGGAGAAAGGAGAAGGCCAGGAATGGAATACTGGGGCCTTGAATCACCAAGAACAACCAGAGATATGGAAATGAGGGCCAGGGCAGCATCCAGGATCCAGGACCTATGAAATGTGCACTTCTTCCCAGGCTTTTCCCTAGACAATGAACTCCTTCCCTAAAAACAATAGTTAACTTTTATTCAATAGTTACTGCATACCATGGATTAAAAGCTTCAGTCCTCACAGCGATCCTATGAAACAGGTCCGAGTTGAGTCCCCCTTATCTGAAATGCTTGGGACCGGAAGGGATGGGGTTGGGATATTTGCATATACGTAATGAGATATCTTGGGAATGGAACCTGAGTCTAAAATGAAGCTCATAAACACTTTATACACATGACCTAAAGGTAATTTTTATATAATACTTTTAATAATTTTGTGCATGAAACAAAGTCTTAGGATGTGGAATTTCCCACTTGTAGAGTCATGTTGGTACTCAACATGTTGGATGTTGGAGCATTTTGGATTTGGGGTTTGGTGATTAGGGATACTGGACTTATATCAATGTATCCCTAACTTTATAAATAGGGAAGCAGCACGTCAAAAAATGACAGTGCCAGCAACCTACCAGCACCGCTACGTCCTCTTTCTGTCACTAACCATTTCCCCAGGAGTGTGAATAAGCCGACAACATGAATATGTTGACAATAAGCCAATATCATGGATGTGTTTTGCCAGTTTTGAAGTTTAAAAAGAATAAAACCTGCAATATATATGATTTTGTGTATAGCCTCCACAACCCAATCTAATGTTCCTGGGAATTATCCCTGTTGTTCCATGAAGCTGAAGACTGTCTGTTCTCTCTGCTATGGAGTACTCCATTATGTGGTGGTATCATGATTTACTTATCCATATTTTCGGCTGATAGACATCTGGGCTGTGTCCAGTTGCGGGTCAGTGTGAACTATAGTGCTGTGAGCACTCTTGAGTCTGTCTTTTGCTGCACATCTGTATACACTGCTGTTGGAGAGACACCCAGTAGGAATTTGAACCCAAATTTGTGTGCTCAATAGCAGATGTTTTGCCACGACTATCTCCCCATTCACTTCCTCTCCTAATGCCATATTCAGTAAAGATTACCTTTCATGCAGTTGAGCCCAGCTCATCAGCCCATCCGAAACCTTCATCTGAGCATTTTTCTGTGTGTTACAGAGGACATCAAAGCAGCCTGAGAAGCAGCCTTTGTGCTCAAGGAGTTGTTTTCTGGTTAGAAACAACTAGAACTTATAAAATAATCCAAGAGCTAACTTGAATGGTTCTGATTCAGTACCTAGCTGATCAGAGAAAGGATCAGCAAGGAGAGCTCGATTGGGCCTGAAAAGATTCCTAGAGAAAGCAAGCGTGGAACTGAACCCCCCAAATGACTCAGGTTTTGCTCTAATGAGATAATTTTACCACTGCTTCAGCATATCCTAAAATATCCAAACCCTCTCCCATCTCGTGTACAGAAGGGCCTTCCTTCTTCCCAAACACCAACTTGAATTACTTTTTTTGTTTTCTATTTATTTTCCATTTCAAGGGAGAGTGGGGATTGGTTGCTATGGCAACAGCTGCTTCTCCAAATTAATCCTGAATTTCATCAGATGTTCGCTTTGACAGTCCAGTTCTGCCTTCTGATTGTCTGGCTTTCACAACCACACTAATTACCCGGCTCCTAACCATTCCCGCCTGCTGCCCTGGAGGTTAATAACACAACTTGTATAACTGGAGAAAATGTGTGTTATAAAAACAACGCTCTGGCCTGGGAGAAATGCTGATGAGTGAGGAGATCTTGGGATTTTTAACCATCCACTGGCTATTTTAGAGCCAAGTACACTAAGCCATTTAGCCGGAAAGTGGGCTGGGGAGGGGAGAGAGTGGGGACCAATGTCCAAGATGCTATGCAGGAGTAGGTTCTGGAAAATGGAGGATTTTTTTCTGCATAAATGGAGAAAAGCTTTTTGGTTTACATGGATGGGAGGAAGACTGGTTTGTTAATTTTAAGCAAAAAGATGAAGGGCTTCGGAGGACACCAGTCAGAAATTTCTCCATACCTTTGCTTTCTATCAACTTTGTTTCCCAAATTTGTTCCTGGATGTGGCCATTCCTACCATGGTACTGTCCTAAATCTCAGACAAGAGCACCTCCCACTCCTCAGGATGCTTTTACTAAAGGCCAGGAAGATCCTCACGGAAAGCAGCTTATTTTCATTTTGGAAATGGAGTGATCTTTCCTAGAAAGCCTTGTCTGCACTCATTATCATTTACATAATACTGGGTTTAATCTACAAAAGTTTCCTCCCTGGAACTAAATTTCAAACACTTCATAGGTTTACAGCTTCAGAAAATGGTCCTCTGATTTCTTGAGTCTGGAAGCACAGGGCAGTGAAGGTGAGAAAATTCAGCTGGCTTGACAGTTCCAGTTTGAGTTACTGTGTTTCCTAGCCTGGACAATAGAAAGCTTTTTAGTTCACCCATTGTCTTTTCTTACACCTTAAATTCTGGATTCTGGTTGGCATGCCCAAGAAGAACCGGGGCCAAACAGGCCACCCACTGCTAATGCAGACTTGATGGAAGACTAAAGAAAGGAAAAGAAAGTGTAGATGCTCCCAGGAGAAGAGGGGAAGCTGAAGGCTTACTAACAGTCACTCATTTCTGCTAAGATTATTAATGCCAATTGGAGACCCAAAAACATATCCTAGGAAGGCATGGGACAGGGCTAGGATAAACAGAGGAGTTGTGAGGAAAAGGGGACTCAGGGCACCATAGCAGACTGGCCATAGGACTGGAGCCACCTCCCATACCCATCCTTGAGGGCGATTCCATGGAAACCAGGAATTCATCTACCATCTACTATGTCATGTACTCATTGTGCACACCCCAATCTCCCCAACCATTTCCACCATTGCTGTGTGCCCCCACACACACTCTCTCTCTCCCTCCTTCCCTCCCTCTCTCTTTTTCTCTCTCTGAATCTGAGAGAGCCCCAGCAATTGAATTGATCAGAACCTCTCACGACTAGCCCTTCCAATTCCAATGGTGATGGGTCAAAATCCCTCTGTGCAGACAGTCTTAGCTTCCTCTCCTGGAAACCCCGGCAGAGGACTTTGCCTCTGGGGCTTGTCTCCCCTTCAACAACCTAGCCGAGGTGGAAAAGCCAGGCTCAGACACTCTGAGGAGTGACCTGTCAACTCTCAATTGCAGCGGGACTCCCTGCTCATCACAGTGACGGGAGGAAAGAGCCTGGCTCCTGGAGTCCGGCTACATGGGTCAAATCCAGGCTCTGCTGCTACTAGCTGGGTGGCCTGGCAAGTGACTTAGTCTTTTTGTACCTTGATTTCTTTGTTAAACAAAGCTGCGAACCTTGTGTCCTCACTGTGAGGATTCTAAGCAACCGACAAAGTGTTAGCTGTTGTGATCAGGCAGTAAGTCTTAGCTTAAGGAGATCAGAAAAGCTAAGCCTAGACCAAGCCAGGACTGTGGATATGTATTGGCAGAATCCACACCTGAGACCGCATCTATGCCCTCGACGTGGGTATGTGTGATGGGAGGAGATGAACTGGCATTCGCAGACATCAACAGACTGGTGTGGCCCATTGCAAAGGCTGGGGTGAAAGCAAGCCCAAATCTTTTTCTTGGGTCCCTGCTTCAGTTCACAGTGCTGTCCAAAGTGTGAATGTCAATCTCAGAGCCCCAGTGCTCCCCACAGTGTGAATGCCAACCTATCAGATGAAACCATTGTCAGAAATCATGGAGGGCAAAGGGAAGGGGAAAAAAATCCCCAAATCAAAAAATCCCAGACTGCAGGTTAGCAGTTACAGTTCATCTCATCCAACCCCCGCTCCATATCCAAATCCTTGGGTTGAGCATGGTCATTGTAGAGGTCCCCCTTTCGTGTTCCATGAGCCTTCCTAAACGCATGCTGTTGACTGCTTGAGCAAATTAGGCTAGCCATCTCAGTCCATTTCAAAAGATATTAAGTGCAATATAGTTTCTTTTTTTTTTCCTTTAAAAAATTAGTTTCAAGTACAAGCGGTATTATTTAAGGCACTAGAAAATATTGAATTCCAGGAAACCCAGGAGGGCGAGGCAGGACAGCCAGGGAGTAGCATTAGTTTTTAGTTGTTTTATTTCTAATCTCCGGCCTCTAGAAAAATGACTTGGGTGTAATCAAATGAAAACAATGAAAATAATACACTTGAAGGTCAAATAGCTAACTTAATAGGAAACTCATTAGAAACGTGGCTGGACAGACTCACAGCTGAAGAGCTTGTTCATAGGATTAAAAGTGAAGAAAACTCTCCAGAGCTGGGTTATTAACTGGGGCGAGTCCTTAATTTGGGTCCAGTCTGCAGGGATTTCATGTGGAACTTGTAAATCTGGCAGCGAAAGGAGTGTGTTAAAATGCCCAGCAATTCACCACGGGTTCAAAGGAGTAAACATAAGCACAATACACCACTTTGCCAAGTTCAACAAACTGTTTTATGGGGCTCCGGGTCTCTGATGAAGGCTGAAACCAAATGGCTAAGTAAAGTCAAGCCCAAAGGTATCACCTGCTGCTTCTTGGTGACTGCGGCCAGATACCTGTCCTTCTCTGGAATTCACTGGTGACAAAGACTAGTTTCTAGAGCACGGCTCGTTTCTTCTTGGTCTCAGGATGAAGTGTATATTTCTCAGACTGGTCTATTAAATCAGAACCCTTTAGGATGAAGCACAGGCATCAGCATCTTTTACACATCCCTCAAGAGATTCCAAAGTGCATCCAGCATCTAGCATCAGGGATCTGATCGGGGATCTAGAATCAGGTTGAATCTCCTAGGCTTTCCAAGGAGAAAGCCTACTACCTCCCAAGAGAAGTTTCCACTCCAGTCTGAAAGAACAGGCCACTAACTCCTAAACATCGCATTAGGATTAATGGATATCATTTATTGAGCATGATCCCGGCACTATGCTTAGCCATTTTATTCATTAGCTCATTTTATACTACAACTTAATATAAGATCACTAGGTATAGACCCATTTTATTTATTTGTTTATTTTAGGTGGTAGTGGGGATTGAATACAGGGGTATTCTACCTCTGAGCTACACTCTCAGCCCTTTTTACTTTTTTTTTATTTTGAAACAGGGTCTCACTGGGTTGATAAGGGTCTAATTACATTGCTGAGGCTGGTCTCAAACCTGCAACCCCACTGTCTCAACCTTCCAAGTACTAGGATTACAGGTGTAAGCCACCACATTCAGCTTGGCCCATTTTATTGATAAAGAAACTGAGCTTCAGAGAACTTATGTGGATGATAAATTACATATTTATATTACTAGGACAGTACTTGGAACATAAGAGCTCAATAAACTTTTGTAAAACTAGTGATTGGAGAATGAACAAATGATTAAATAAGTGAATGAATGAATGAGAAGAGTAGATAGTGTTACTGACCACTAATCTTGTTAAATCAGCTCTACCTTTAAAAGAGTCTAAGTCGGAACCTGCTTGCAAGTATCCTGGCTGAGAGCCCTGGATCAGCACACTGGAGCCTGAGAAGAGACATATAAATAGCTTCCACCACTGGAATCTCCAAATGATTGATACAAACGATGCAGCCCTGCTTTGGTCTCCAACCTTCTAAGGAGAGGTTTCTCTGAAACAGTGGGGGCATCAGAACCCTCTGGAGGCCTTTTCTTACACAGAGGATGGTTGACCCCCAAGTTCTGATTCAGGAGCTCTGGGAGGGGCCCAGCTGATGCTGACAGTGCTGGTCTGGACCACCAGTCTTTGGAAATCACTGCTCCAATGTATCACCAGGCAGTTTACTAGTCTTGCCATTCGAGAGGGCTTCTTTCCCAAGGGTAGGGGATGGGCAGAGATACTTCCTGAGTCCTAGATCTCTGCTGGTTTCTGAGGGAATTCCTTACACACACACTCCTGTCCCTGGCCACAAATTGTTGTGGGGAAGGTCGTGCAGTGCGTAACATGGGCTTATAGGTCTCTCCACAGACCCTGTCTCTTGATTTTGCTTTTGTTCTTCTGGATTTTTAGAGAAGAGATTTTCAATAGGAAGTAAGAGTGGTATCCTCTTCTAGAAGGATCTACCAAAGTCTCAGGAAGTACAGGTAGCTAGTAAAAGCATACTTTAGAATGATGAGAGGAGCTTAAAAAACTTTAAAATATTTTAAAAGTAATTTCTAGAACAGTTCTTCACTGATAGTAAACTCACTCAAAGGGCCTTCATGTTACGAATTCAGAGACCATTAGAGAACACAGGTTCTTATAGCTTCTCCTGAGTTTAAGGCTCACAGGCTGAGGGGCATGGGACTGACATGCTTATCAAAGGAGGAATATTTGTTACCTATTTCCCCTTTTTTTCAAGTTTGAGAGACTTCCAACAAAGAGAGCCATCACTGCGGTTAAATGTCAAATCATCTTCCTACTGTGTCCCAGAAATCCAGGCTCACCCTTTCTGAAGACCGGAGAAGTGACAAAAGGGTTGGCCAGTTCTAGCACATCACCATGCAAACAGCCGGTGGAGATGTCATCTTGCATGACCAGGAAGAAAATTCCCAGAAATCAAAACCAAGGATATAAAAGTGAAGACACAGGCTAAGTATTCCCCGTACTGCACCCCCCCCCCTTTTTGCTTTTCCACGCTGGACTGTAAGCAGATGGGGTGCAGAGGTTCCCTAATGTGCTGGGCAGCAGAGATGTTCAGCAAAGATGCTCGCCCCCCCTACGCTTTCAAAGGGGAAATGGGGAGGGTGAGACAACGGTGCCTTTGATGTTTAAACTCTTTCCTGAAATCAGAACCTCAGGCGATAACTGTTTTTATGTCTTCCATCCTCGGAAATCAAGTTGAAAGCTCTCTGGGCACTTCCTTTTCAGATGTGTTTTTTTCCATATTGTCAATTACCTTCCTGCTGAGAGAATGGAATTCCTTTGAGGGGAAGCAGGGTTCTCTCCAGAGATGCTGCCAAGATTTCTTTCTTCTCTCTTGATTAGGTTACTCTGTCACACAGCAGAGTGTGTATGTCTGTCCTCTCTTATTTACTTAGCATTAGAAGCCGGTTATGGTTTGTGTCTACCCAGAGTTGACAAATTTGAGGGTTAATCACCTTCACCTTCGGGTCAATAGGACGGTCCACCCCAGGGTCTGATTGGAGAAAGACATATTTTTGAGATTTGGGGAATAGCAGAGTTGATTCAATGAAGTCACGGTATTCTAGGCCTGCAGTTATTGTGAATGACACACAAATAACTTGCATTCGCAAGGTGTTCTGCAGTTTAGAGAACACTGGACCTGTGAGTTTACTGGATGTGGGCCATAAGCTTCTTCCTGAGATCTGGCAGAAGTATTTTCTAAAATATGTACAAAGCTGGAATTTAATGCTCCAGATGTATAAGACAGTAACCTCAGTGAAGACCAGGATTCCCTGTGTCACCGTGTCTAGGACAATACTTTTCTCCCATGAGTGTCACTGCAGACTACCAAAGGACCCAGTTAGTCCTAGGAGCACCAGCTTCAGAGTATCGCTCCCTGGGTTCAACAATCTGATCCACCACATATTATTACTTAGTATAATTTTGGAAAATGAACTTTGCCTCTAATCCAAATTTCCCATAAGACAGGGGTGTTGATAGTTCATATTTCATAGAGATAAGGCTCAAATAAGACAATGCATGCACATCTCCCTGCACAGGATAAACACAGTAAGTCCTCGATATTATTAGCATTATTTTAAAGTATAAATAAAGAATGCTACTTCCTTGTCAAAACTTCCCAGTGGTTCCCCATCATTCCACATGTAGAATCTGCACTCCTTCCTTCTGTTCATGTGGCCCTCTCCCGACCTTCCTGATTACCCCCGCCCTCAGCCTCACAGGTCCTCCCCTCCTCTGAGCATCTGCACACGCTGCTCCCTTTGCCTGGCAGCCCCAGCTCTTCAAAGGACTGAGACCCTGCTTCACCTGGTACTCAGCTCAAGGATCAGTCAGAAGGGCCTTCCCTGACCACCTCGCCTGCCCACTTCTCTGTCTCTCCTCTCCGAACGTCAGCTCCAAGAGGGGACCCTGTTCTGTGGTTTGTCCTTGTATTTTCAGTGCCTCCAAGAGGGCCTAGCACAATGCAGGGTTTCTTTTAAATGAATGGATTACTTTTTCCCCTGGAACTAGTATTCCAATATCACCAGTTAGTGCAGTCCAAGATGGCGCCTCCACTCAGGAAAATCCAATGTTCCTAAACCGTACAGGGTGTTAGGCAGTCTGCTTTGTCATACTGCTGCTGTTGCTGGGGTGTGTGCATGTAGGCATGCAGGTGTGCATGCATGCATGTGTGTGTGTATGTGTGTGTGTGTGTTAATTACAAAGGCCCTTATTGAAGAAGAAATTGTAAAGTTCTTAAATAGCTTCTATTCACTTGGCTAATGTCCAAATAGCCACTTAGGTGCCTCCCTCGGCACTGATTTTCCACCAAGCAAGTTGGTGCATTTCTGCACTAAGCCCAAGCTCTTGACTGGCCTGTCACCCATCAGTTTCCAGAGAGAAGGTCTCTCCCACCCTGTGAGCAGCAGGGAGAGCAGCACATGACTTAGGCCCACCACTCTGCGGCTGCCACCCTCGCCCCTGTCACGCCCAGGGCTGCACACAGGCTGCAAAGGCAAGAGAGAAAAGGCCAGCAGAGGCAGCCGCAGAGCCAGTAAAGCAAGCACAGGGTCAGAAATGCAGAACTGCGGCACAGCCCAGGGAAAAAGAGAGGGAATCAGGAGACCAGGGCCACCAGCTGGCTGAGACACCAGAGTGGTGGGTGGAATATGTCCCCTCATGTTGAAGCCCTGACCTCAAAATGTGGCGCTATTTGAAGACAGGGTCTTCACAGAGATACTTAAGTTCCTATAAAGTCATCAGCTTGGGGCCTAATCTAGTATGCAGATGTCCTTATGAGAACAGGAAATTTGGACACAGACACATACAGAGGGGAGAAGATGAGAGGAACAAAGGGGAAAGACAGCCATCTACGAGCCAAGGACAGAGGCCGGGGGCAGCTCCCTCCCTCGAGGAACCCACCCTGCTGTCACCCAGCATCCAGAACTTGAGAAAATAAATGTGTGTGGTTTGAGCCACCCAGTCTAGGGTACTGTGTCATGGTAAATGGAGCAAACTAATATACCCAGCAAGCCATCAACCTTCCAGAGCCTCGGTTTCCATAGCTGCAAAATGGGAACGGCTGGCATGCCCATCTCATCCCTTTGCTGCCCTGATCCGGTGAGCCTGGGTGTGGGAGACACTTGCAAATGGCAAAGAGTCCCATGGAGTTTCTTACTTCTGCACAGGGCTAGGTCTTGGGTCCCCAGCAGTCATGCAGTTAAGGTCAGGAGCCCGGGGGCCATGGGGTGCCAGCCAGAGGTGTAAGAGCTGGAACACAGCCTTGGCAATCTCCCACTCCATACCCCAGAGGAGGGAGGGATGCTGCCCTCCTCCACAGTTATTTAGTGGATGTAAGAGAAACAGAACTTGTGTGGGAGGAGGGAACAGAACAGAAACCAGAGAACTCTAAGAAATTAATAGAAAAAAAAAAAAGACCATGTTTAAGTCCCGGGAGTTTTCTGGATTAAAAACAACACCTTCTATTTGTATGGTATTTGCAGATTATAGACACTTGAAGGCAGGGGCTTCTCTTTAACCTGCCTGAGGTCAGGAACCCCTCTGGGAGTCTGATAAAAGCTATGTGCCTTCTTCCAACCCATGCACATAATGCATAAAACATTATATACCAGCACTGTCCAAGAGAACTCCCTGCAGTGCTGAGAATGTTCTAGATCTCTTTTAGAACGATATGGCTAGTACAGTGGCCACTGCCCCCAGGTGGCTACTGAGCACTTGAAGTGCTATGATTATAGGGTCTCATGGTAACTATTCTTTTTGAGCTTAGCAGTGTGTGTGTGTATGTGTGTGTGTGTGTGTGTGTGTGTATGTGGTGTGTCAGGTCAGGAGAGGGGTATGATGGTTAGCCCCACATTATAAGTGTGGTTATTGAGGCCCACCATCTTGCCCAAAATCTCACATCTGGGCCACAGCAGAGGATGTGAAACTGAAACCCAAGACTTCCACATGCATGAGCTCTTCCTTGATTCTCTCAAACCTGCTCTAAGGGTTTTACAAACTCGGGCCCAAGACCCCTCCTGAGGTTTTGATAAAAATTTCTAGTCAGCGAAAGAATGTTAATTCATGCAGAAACCCATCTTTAAAGTAATTGAGCAAGGGATTCTCTTCTTGAAGCTCCAGCAGGGCTGGACTGAGGCCAACTTGACCTTGGTAATAGAATGTTTTTCCCCTAGGGCTCCTCACTGACCTGCCCTTTGACAGGGAAATGGTTTCCTGTTCCCCATTCATCCTGTCTGGTTCCTAGGGAGGACATGATGCTGGTCCATGCCAGACTTCAGTTATCACAGACCAACTCCCAAATAAAGAGCCTAGAGACTTCACTGGACAAAGATTCTCTCTACCTTCCTGATAAAGAGGTTCCTATGCTAAGCCAAGAAGTCCCAGAACTCAACAGTGCCCACAGAGCATCAGACCCACACTGGTCCACACGGTACAAATCATCCTTCACCCTGGCCTTCAGGTTTCTATGGTAACCGGGCCACATGGAGCATAAACCCCCCAGAATTTAGTACAGCTCACTCTTGCCCTGTATTTTGTATCTCTACTCACTTCTAATTACTAGAAATTCTTCCTCATTCACCAGGCCTACTTGGATTAGTTTTATCAGCATGGAATTTTACTTCTGCCAATTCTGCCCCAAAATATCTCCTTCAGGACCCAAGCCCAGAGACCACATATCTCCATGAAAACTTCTAACTCACAGTTCTCTTTGGCTCCAGAATATTTTGCTAATGAGTCTACATAATACCTTTTCCATATTGCCTTGTATTGCTTCTTGAATATGAAATCTATATCACATTCATCTTTAAACTTGCAAACTCATTTAATGGAAGGCTTAACAATAGGTAGACACTCAACAGACCAATGGTTCTCCAATTTGTTAAAGCACAGATAGCCTGCCCCCCCTCCCAGAGTTTCCCATTCAGCAGGTCTCAGGTGAAGCCTGAGAATGTGTATTTCTAATCATCTCAAGTGGTGCTGATGCTGACACCGCTGGTCCAGCATTTTTAAAATGATTGCAAGAGATGCTTGTGAAATAGATACAGAAGTGAAGAATGAAAATTTTCCTTTAAAAAAAAATCCTGTCCCCCCGGGGACTGAAAAAACATGAGTATGGAAAGATCAAGCTAAAGGATATTATCAACATTTACTTCTAGATGTGAATAATAGAAGCAGCAGGAAAAAATAATAGCAAAAAAAGATCAGGGAACCAGATGAAGGGGAATTAAAAATTTCAGGGTCACCATCTGGTTTCCTTTTAGACCTACCTGATAATTTCTTATGATCAGACCAGAAATTAAAAATACGTTATTTTTCTGATTTGACCACATATTAAAAATATGCTGGGGAAACATTTTGACTCAATAAGCCCAAGACTAGGATTTTTCATAAGAAAATAATCAGAAATGAATGTGCAAATGATGCACAAAGAGAGATAATAAAGTCCTGTTTATAATAACTAGAAATTTGGAACAACTTAAATGTTTGGCAAGAGGAATTAGATTCAATAAATTATGGTATGTCCATAAATGGAATATTATGAAACCTTTTAAAATGTCTTTACAGGGCATATTTATTGACATAGGAAGAGCTACATGGTATAACAAATGAACAAAAAGTAAGCTAAAAAGATAGTATAAACAGTATAATCTAACTTTGGATAAAAGCCACCCATAGATCTACAGAAGTAGATTAAAAATATAGATACAGATCCAGTTATTTATCAAACTGGAAATTAGAACAGAAATTATTTTTTAATTTTAACATTTGTATATCAATCATTTCTGTAATAAACACATGCTGCTTGTGTAATTTCACTACAGGATATTAAAAAAAATTACAGGCTGTGGGAGGTTTATACTTTCCATTTCTTCCTGTGAAGGACTAAAGAGTTGAGCTGAAGCATGAGCATTTTTATAAGCTTTTCTCCACCCTGCTCTTTTTATAAACACCAACTACAATTTGGCTTCCACTTGCAAAGCATCTGTGTTTCCAACCCTCTTTTGTGGTGCTTCCTGGACCTGCTCTGAGTTTACTGCTAACACAAAGAGCCTTCCTTGGAATAACTCTCCATGTCACCAGAGAAGCAACCAGCTTTGGGAAGTGGCATTGACAACATAGCCACTGCTATGGGTCACCCAGCACATTGTCATTTTTTCAGAAACCATGGCTGCCTTGCAAACTGGCTTTCAATAAGGTGGGTTGCTTAGCAACATCCAGGGGACAGGGAAGATGGAAAGAGGTGCCTGCCAGAAATGTTTTACGACCAAAATGAGCTGCCCTATGTATGTCTGGTTGCATCCAAGGTAATCAAATAAGAGATAACACCCGACCATTTTTGTATCATGAGGAAAAGTACTTGGCTCATGGCCAGAAGTGCAACTACCTGCAGGTCTGGCAGGCCCCCATGGCATGAGAAATGGTAACTGATACAGGGATGAAAACAAAAGGAACCACTGACCTTCATAAATACTGATGATATGAGGGTGGCTGAGGGATGACATGATCTCAATCTCTCGTCTGATGTGAACCATGTCTTGTTCATCCTTAATTTTGTCCTTACGAATGGATTTTATAGCAACCTATAAAGTCAGGAAATGAAATGTTACTCAGAGAACTAAACTGATGCAAATCAGCCATTTGGGGGAGTTTGGAAAATAAATACAGATGTTACTTGTTGGCAGAACTGACAATCACCAAAACAAAGCTTCGAAATACCCCCCTGTCATGCCTTTCATTTATAGCAAAAACACCCTTCTCGAGGCAACGGAAAACATCAGGTTTTAAAGGCCTAGGGGTTTTTTCATAAAGCAGAGGCTGCTTAACATGGTCACATTCACTTAACCTAGGAAGCCTGATGCTTTGAAAAGAGAAAATCGGTGAGCTCGGTTTACAGGGTATTGATGATTAAACACAGGTGAAATTCAGACCACTCGGCTCCACCAGGCAGCTGCTGCAGTGCATTGTGGCCTGTCCGGAGGCCAGTTCTGCTCCAACCTTGGACTGTAAGACTCCAGCCTATGCTGTGTTTGTGCAGTTGCTCACAAGCCAAATCCTTCTACATCCTTTGGCCCAAGCCATCTTCAATAGCATGTGATGTGACAAACAGGCTCTTCTGGAGACAAACCAGGATTAAAACCAAGGGAGTGACAGCTAGTCTCCCTGCCCCAGCTCCAGTCCATTCCAAAAGCTCTGTGCCAACGTAGTCTGCAAATCCAACTAGAGGGAATGGCCAGGGCCAACACACAGAGCAATTACTCAAAAGAAACAAGTAAATAAAAAAGGCACCAAAGGACAATTAGGAAACTAACAAGGAAAAATGCATTTCCAATGGATTCATCTTTGCTCATATACAAGTTGGTTGGTAATTTAACCCACCATGGCTCCAAAGGGGGCAAAAACTACACAGAATAGTATCTTATACAAGGAAGCCCCCCAAAATCAATCTGCTGCCTTCTCCCAAAACCTACTTATTTCCCTCCCAAACAAGTATTCTTGGGACCTCAACTCTCACCCGTACCACCCTTCCCCAGGTGAAAGGCAGCTAATACATCCTTCTGCATTATAAAAGCATGGCGTTATCTACAGGGGGGAAGAAAAAAAAATGAGCACCCTGATCTCCACCTTGACTATCACAGGAGCAGCCACAGCGGGCCAGGAGACTGGATTCACATTCCTGATCATCTGGGACTTCTGACACCCACTGCCTCTCCACCAAGTACCAGAAACAGAAACATCTCTAAACTATGGTCTGTCCATCTGTAACTCCTCTTGAATTGGCCGATTGTTGTTACTGCTTTTATTTGCCGACCTCCCAAAAAACAGGTTATGTCCAGCCAGGGCTCCCCAGACTTCCTCTGTGGAATCGATCCCGTTGCCGCTTGTAACTACACCAGGATCTGCATCTTTTCTTGACTCTAGACTAGTAGGGATCTTATTCACCACTTTGTTTAACTCTGGTCCTTGCCCATCCTTGGCAGATGGTAGACCTGAAATAACATTTAGCTAGTGCAGGCAGGCAGGCAGGCAGACAGGTGGAGAGAAAGGGGGAGGAGAGAGGAGAGAGGGGAGGAAGGAGGCAAGGGGTTAATGTTGTTAGGTGAGGGTGCCAAACAAAATTGGGACCCAAAAAAGAGGAACCACGCCTAGTTAAATAATACTGCCAAGACAGGCACATTAGTATGACGGTTTAGGATTTCTCCACCATCCTGTCTACGAGGGTGATGGAGGAATGGAGAAAGGGCTTATGACAGGACGCCCTGCAGGGACCCAGGGGAGCACCACCTTCCTTTAGACGGTGGCTGGACCCCATGGCTAGACCCCGTGGCTGGATCCCGTGGCTGGACCACATGGCTAAGGGAGGCTGCACAGATATGAATGAGCCTTCCAGCTTCCAGGTCCCTCTTCACCATGGTGCCAGGCTCAGAGCGACCCGAGCCCTCACCACAGCCCCATTCTAGGCAGCAAGAAAAGCTTCCTCTGCTGACGTCAAAGGCGGAGCTATGAGTGGAAGGCTTTATTTTGTCTGAGTAAGGCCTGCATCCTGGGGGCCTGTTCTTGGAGGAAGCAGACAGTGAACACACACAGGCCGTGGAGGATGTGGGTGGCTGTTGGACCGACTCCTACATTCCTCCATAAACTAAAGATGATGGGCCAAGGGAAGAAACCATCCCTTGGATTATGCAGCAAGCTGAACTTGGCCTCAAGGCGGCCCTATTGTCAAATTACAATAGGAATAAGTTCTTTTCACCATCCAGGGTCAGTGGAGGGTGGGCGACATTCTAGGGGGTGAGAAAAATGAGCCCACTGTCGATTCCCCCCACAGTCCACAGTCCAGTGAATGGCAAACCAAGGAAACAAAAATCATCCTAACAGCCAGCATCCGTTAAGCGCCTAGTGTGTGTACACCGTGCTATGTGCTTTCCACGGCACGGATCTTTTGCATTCTTCTCATCATTCAAGTTTCAGCCTGGTGCCGCCCGCTTAGGGAGATCCTTTCCTCTGCCCTCTAGATGACTGGGCCATCTCCCTCTCTCCACACCCTTCCCATTGTATCTTCCTCCAGGCATGTCACACCAACTGAAATTATCTTTCTTCTTTACTTGTTAGCTGCATGACAGGCCTGCTTTGGTAGGACCCAGAGCGCTAACAATGATTTGGGCATTTTTTAAAGCTTTGTTGAGGAAGACGGAGGTCTGCAAAGGCAGCTCCTAAATGAGCTAAAGCATAGAAACAGAGGATAAAAGCTGAAGGATAAGATGGAGCCAGCACAAAGACAGGAAGTGTACTGGTTAGGAACATGGCTTGGAGTCCTGGCTAAAAGCATTCCCCAGCTGTGTGACCTTGGACCGGTTATGTAACCTCTCTGTGAACCAAATTCCTCATTCAGCAGGTGGAGAAATAATAGTACCTGCCTCATAGATTCTTGTGAGAAATGCAGGCCAGGTGCTTAAGAACATGAAGTTACCAGGCCTGGGTAACTTCAATAAATGTCAGCCACTTTTAACTCAGACGATGTCCCTTCTTTTCTTCCTTTCCTCCTCACAGCAAACTTGAATTCCTCCTAGTTCCTCAAGGGGCAACAAGTGGAGGTCTTGGGCATGGAGACTACATTTGTTTCCCACATTCAGAAAGGACAAGCCAGTCTCCATGCCCGGTCTTTAAATGGTGCCTTCCTCTGAGCAGCAGAAAGCTCAGAATAGCTGGGCTACCATGGTCATCATGGCTCCTGAGTCCAAGACCAGACAGGAGGGTGTTAAACTTGAACCAAAACAAAAAAAAACAAAAAAACCCAGGTTCATCTCCCCCATCTCCTTCCTTCCTTCTTTCTGTTGCCCATTCAGCTAAACAGAAATAAAGTATCTCTGCTCAGGATCAGATCCAGAGGTGGTGACACATGTCTGTAATCCCAGTATTTGGGAGGCTGTGACAGGAGGATTGCAGGTTCAAGGACAGCCTCAGCAACTTAGTGAGACTCTCAACAAAAGGGCTGGGAGTGTAGCTCGGAGGTAGAATGTCCCTCAATTAAAAAAGAGCCTGCCTTGATGAGTTTGGATTGGTCATTCCCTTGTTCTTTTTGAGCCACTACTGAGTACCAGGCATGGCCCCCACACAAAAGGAGCCAGCAGGATTCTTTCCCAGCACTCAGGGTGGGAGATGGGGAAGAGATGTAGGCAATAAGCAAAATCACAGCAATCACTACAGAATTTCCCTCGTAGCCAGGAGCTACCAAAGAAATGTACAGACAGGCCTGGTGTTACAGAGGAAGCCTCTCTCCAATTTTCCCCAACTCATATCACAAAGGAAAGCAGAGGTAAGGAAAGGGCTCAGTTGGAAAGAGATTACCAAATGTCTGAAATCACCCTTCTCCCCACCCCTCACCTACCACCCCAAAACTCCACCTCATTCCCACAGTCGGATTGCAAGGCTGGGGCAGGGAGTCAGGTGTTTTAAGTCCGACACAGCACAGCCACCTCCATAAATGCTCCCAAGTCTAGACAGCTCCGTGTGCCTTATAAAACAGTCTGCTTTTAAATAAGGCCACCCTATAGTTTAATGTCGAAACCTTACGCGGCAGCAAGTTTGGCTTGCTGAATTTTGCCCTGTGCTGCCTGCCTGCTTCAGAGGCACTCTGGGCCAGCCAATTCCCATCTCCTGTTAACCATAACAGGCCCAGCCTCCTCTCTGGGGTTGGCAGTTTTTCCTCTTTTGAATAGTCACCAAAAGCCACCTGCTCTGCAGCTTGCCAGTCATCCTCCTCCACGGCGGCTGCTGTGAATGCTGAGAGCTTGGAGACAGGGAAGCAGAAAGCTAGAGAGAATGCTCAGACATCTAGCTGGGGGCTCTAGGCAAGTCCAATCCTCATAAGTCTCAGTTTCCTAAAAAACTGAGGGCGTATTTGCTCCCAACATGGCCCTCCTCCCTCCATTGGTAAGGTGGTAAATGCAGGTTGAATTAAAATCCAGCCATCCTCTAAGGGACTGAGAGGCCCTGTGTATAGCAGACCTTGATCTGAGCAGTGGGGGGAATCCAGGCAGGTTGTGCATGCCTGAAGCACTAATAACCAAGAGAAACACTGCTCTCCACCCTCCCCAGTCCCCTCTCCTGGATGCATGACGTGGCAGTGTTCTAGAATAGCACCTCTCACAGGAGTCACCTGTGAGAATGCAGACTGAGTCCGGAGGTCTGCGGTGGGGCCCAGGATTCTGCATTTCTAGTGAGCGCCCAGTGGTGCCAGTGACGCTGGTCCAGGGACCACACTGTGAGGAGCCAGACCTCTTTGCTTTATCTTTGATAACAATAACTGGCATTTAGTATATGTTATATGAGCTGCTAGAACTTATTGCATTTAGTCCTAAGTGCAACCTCATTTTACAGATGCGCAAACTGAGGCACACAGGAAAATAAAGATGGCCCTGAGTCAAATAGCTTGTAAGACATAGAGATAGACATGAGGCTGGGTGGCTGACCCCTGAGGCCTTGGACACAGAGGGGATGACAGCAAATGTGGCAGGTGACAGAACTTCTGGAAGGATCCTAGAAGGTCTCCAAAGCCGGGTGACATGGACCCTCTCCCAGCCCAGGAAGCCATACAGGGCTGTAGGCAGGTGCCTCTGAGGTCCCAGAGACAGAACTGGGAGGTGAGCAGAGGGAAGAAACACTGCCGTAAACAGGGCATTAGCGTCACTTGGTGAGAACAAGCTCGCACTCTAATCCCAGCAACACGAGCTGGCAGCCTCCCTGCCATTCACGAGGTATGACTTCACACCCGGTCACGTTCCACAGTGCTGCAGGGCACCGCGTCACGGGCAGTGAAGGAGCCTTTCCGACCAAGGGGCCCAGAGGCCACTTGCAGGGGGAGCAAGCAGCCAGTCCAGTGGAGGCCGGCATCTGGAGCTCCTGTTCTCATCTGGGAGCCGGGCTGAGCTTGGGGCCAGGCATCGCTCCACGTGGACCATACTGGCCCCAGGCTCCCTGGATCACCAAATGGCTTTTCCTAAGAAAGCTTCTGCTAGGATCACCATGGCGATGCCACCCAGAAGGCCCTGTTGCAACCCAAGACCCTAATTAAGTCGATGACCCTCGGCTGTCTGTGCAGGAGCCTGGCCAACGCAGGACAGCACGCCAGCCAGCTGCCCGGATGCAATGGGCCCTCGGAGTCCGAGCCAGCTCCGCCTCAGGCCAGGCTCCTCTCTTCCTCTCCGGCCTGTTGATTCATGTCGTTACATGGATGTTTTTTCAGACCAGAGTGGGTTGGGAGCCAAGAGTTGCTTGAACAGGCCTGCGGAGAGGCGCCCGACGCCGGTGAACAGCTTCTCCTTCACGGTGGCACCCTGCCTCTGGCCACCAGCTGCCCTTCCACCTCGTAAGGTTCTGAAAAATAGCATCCTCCGTAACTCCGTTCTCAATCCTCTACCTCCTGAAACTCCCATAAAGGAAACGATGATTCCTCTAATGATGCCAATTTTTTCTTCTGCCATGAAGGATGTGTTCCAATTCCAGATTTAAACAGCAAAGTTGATTTGTATTTGAGTGCAGCAAAGTCGATTTGTATTTGAGTGGGCGAGGTTGGCTTAGGAGTCAGAACCTGGACGGTTTTATCTACACGACTGGCTGGCCATGACTCCCTCCCCAGTGCCCATCCCTGCCCACCCTGCCCCCCTTCAAGTACGGCCCTAAGAATGTCCTTGTTGCAGGGGTGACGTCACGAGGGAGGGGGACTAATGGCCAAGAATCCAAGGCAGGTTTACACTCCCTGTATGGCACTGGGGTGCATAAACACAAGCCAGGGGCCATGGCTGACTGGGCAAGAACCAAAGGAGGGGCTGAAAGAAGCTAGTGGAAAGTTAGCACCCGGAGGCAATAGCAAAAGCGAGCAACAAGCCAGTTGAGAAGGGCAAACAGATGTCCAGCAATCCCTCAGAGGGTGGTCAGCAAATCACCTGCATCAGACCCCCTGATGGGGGAGAGAAGAGGAAAATGATGTTATAATACACTGAATGGAGGGGGAGGGCTGGGAGAAGACCTGGTATCCCATGTTTTACAGATTCCCAGGTAATCCTGCTTCACTCTGGGGTTTGAGAACTGCCATCTTAAACCAAAGTCTGTGTACCCTGCTGGGTCCTATTGTCCTGCAACTTAAATAAGACACAATCTTATTACACCCTCAATGACTGACAGAATGTACTGCCACATATACAGAGGGCAATTAAAAAACAAACCACTTCCTTGAGGAGGCTCAGTGACCTGGATTAACTTAGCCCTGGCAAATAGAAGATCTGCTCCCAGCAAATATTTCCTTCGTCCTAGCCCAAGGCTGTCTGCAGACCACAGAAGGCACAGAAGTCGCTGGGGATGGGCGACTTTGGAGTCAGCACAGTTTTACCTGGGGCTGGAAAACACCAGAGATGCTAACACGGGCAGATTCCAATTCACCAACTCAAAATGCAAGGCTGCTGAGCTAGGATTGGGTTTGCCAAGTTGCTGTTTATTTTTAGCCTTGCACGTTTCTGAAAGCCAAATGCAACACCAGATCAGAATTCTAAAGTGCAACTGCTTTTCTTCCAGGTCACAATTGTCCTGACGAGAGAGGGAAAGGGATGAGCTGGACTCTGAGGTTATTTGTTCTAAGTTGGATGGCCTCCACCGGTAGCCTCCGATCATTCTGTCACTGCTGTTCATAGCACGGCTTGGATAAACCCGAGGCCATGCAACGTGTATTTATGAAGCTCCAAACTCAGCAGAGCCCCAGCCAGAACTGCTCAGAACCCCGGCGTCAGCACTCAGTCTTGTCAGCACTCACAGCAACTTGGTCCAGGGCCCCCCTCCAAGGAGAGGTCCTCAGAGTCTCCAGCTGAGGGCTCCGTTTCCCAATCTGCAAATGAGGATGACAACAGTTCCGCCCTCAGGAGGCTGATGTGGGGATCATACCAGACGGTATATACGATGCAGCATGGAAAAGGGAACCGGCACCAGGACAGAAGACACCATCAGCATCAGCATCAGCAGCATCAATGGGCGTTAGGGCTGCAAGGTTCTTAGAAAGCTCTATCCCCACGTCCTCATTGGACAAATGAGAAAATCAAGGCCTGGGAGGTGAAAATACAGGCCCAAGTTCACAAGGTTAACAGCAATACTGGAATTGCAACAAGATAGTCCAGAGCCCCACTCCAGGAGGGACCGAGAGTCCATGCAAGGAGTCTTCACCAAATACCAAGCCTCAGCTAACTGCAGGATGAACCTACCACAAAAAGGTTTATTAACATTTATATGTGAGGCAGGCTCAGCGGTAACAAAGTCCCCAGAACTGCTGCATTATTAATAAACCGAGCCGGAGAGTGACAGAGACTCCAAAGCATGCTGGCAAATTAGCACTTGTTTCGCAGCAGGGCACACGATTTCACCTCCATCCCCTGCCAGGGGCTGGGCACACATCACTCTGCCACAAGGCTGTTTTCTGTCCACACCTTGCTCCGATTCCCGAAGCCTGACTTGGTATCATGCATGAATAAGCATCCTTAGGAGATTTTTATCCCACCATTCCTTAATTCATTGCAAATATTGCTTTTAAATATTAACTTCGGGCTGCTACTGAATCACTGACCTTGGGGACAATGAACAAAGGACACAAAAGACCTGGGAAGCCAAACTGGGTTTCCAAACCGTTTCCAAACGCAAAGGAAACAAGGCCGTGAGCTCAGCTTGTCCAGGTAGCCAGAACAAAGAAAACAAAGTTTTTCATCTCTTAAGGTGATGAAATGTAACCAGAAAAACAGGGACATGGCTTTACATTTTATTTCACATTTTCGCCATGAACAATTGTGTAGGCAAGTGAGGGGATTTGTCGGAAGTTACTTTTATCCCGACAGAACTCCTTCTATTTGGAAAACTGACTGAGGGCAATTAGGGTATACAGCGCTATATCTGCGTGGGAGGAGCAGCGGCAGGGCTGCGGTGTCTGTCCCCCTGGGCCTCCGGGGACTCATCCATCATCTCCACAAGCGGCAGTGTCTTCATGCCTCCGAGGGAAGCTCTCATTGTTCATTATTCAGAGAGTTAAAGGGCTGGTGCCGGCTCTGCAGCCCCACTGCAAAATCTGTCAGGATGCTTGTCAGCTCCTAAATAGGGCTCCGAACACCTGCCTGGGATGCTCTCGTTGTAGGAGCACCTCTGGCTACAGCTGGGCAGCCCCAGGCGATCACAGCCAACCCCCAAAGAGTGTGCTCAGTCCTGGCAGTCTTTTCCTGCTGCCCCATCAGGTGAATGAGCCTGATTCAGTTCTCAGATCCCGGCCTGGAGGAGACTGGGGCCAGGGGTTGGTGGACATCACAGGAGCAGCCCTGCCTGGGTGGGAAAATGTGTTCATACCCCTTGACAATTGTCCTTGCTGCTTTCTCTGCTTCATCATCTCCAACTAACTTCTTCAGCTGACCACATCCCCGGTGACAAGCTCCAGGAAGCACAATCATCACCTCGCTCCCCATTATGCATAAGCTTTATTTGCATCAAGACCATCTCTATTTTATTCACTATGGCATCTCTATGGCAGAGCTGATGCCTAAGGCATAGTATATACAAAGGAGTTGTCACTGACCCATACCCCAAATATTAAAAAGGACTGATTAAAAATATATATAAAGCCATAGTAGAACATCTCATTCAACCCAATGTAAGCCCCAGCCACCTGCTAAACTCTCACACACTGACTCCCTACTTGTCCCCAAATCACTGAACCTGAACTACCTCTCTTCCAAATGGAGATAACAGTGCCCACTCCGGCAGGATTGCAGGATGAGTCGCAGTACTGGCTAACAGGAATCATAATAATTACCCGCTATCAAGCCCCTACTATGTGCCAGGCACTGAGTAGCCTTCACTTAAACCTCTCACCCTCTCCTTAAATTCTTGCAAAACAACATTAGTCCTGCTTTCTCAATAAATACAAACTTACTCCAAAGGAGATTAAGTAACATGCCCTACTACACACAACTAATAGGAGAGTTCGGTCTCCTTAAACCCAAGGACCAGACTCCAAAACTCTGTGCCACACAGAGAATGCGATTAGCACGGCTCCTGGGCACACAGTAGGTATTTGATAAAGGTGAGCTGAATGGACTCTGGACACAAAAGCCCCACCAAGGTCACACTGCTTTGTCCCTGCCCGAAGTCTTTTTTCCAGCACATAGTTAAGCCACTTCCATCTTCAAAAGCATATGGATCGGTGCTCCTCACTCCTCTCTGCGGTGCCATCCAGGAGCCTCGGGGAGGCGTGTCTCCAAAATGCAAGCCATTGAAACACTGCCCTGGACAAGGCTTTGATCCAGCTCTGTAGCACGTGACCTACACCTGCCCTTCAAGTTGCTTCCAGCCTAGCTGAAGAGGGCAGTGGGCACAGGGGCTCCTCCTTGCCAAGCACCCCCTCACCGTCCTACTGGGAAGAACACCCTGCCTTTATTCAGGGGACTAGCCCTAACCCACCAGATGCAGCTTCAAAGAGACCTTCCATCAAGGCACAGTGGACTCCCTACGGTAACAGGTGAGCACATGGCTCTACAGATGGCCAAGAAGATGCTCCTTCTAGAACTCTGAGGTCCTCCCAGCAAGTGTGCATTGTGGGAAAACTCAGGCAAAGTGACGCGTATGTGCAGGGGTGGGCTTCCTCAAAATCCCCCCGTCTCCCCCACTTGCATCTCTTAATTGAGAATCACTTCAAACCACTCTGCTCAGATTTACTGATCCTTAGGTCAGTCATCCCTGCCCCAAAATGGGCCTGTGACTATTTCTCTAGTTGAAAGGCCATCTTTAGGACCCATTCGGATGTCATTTTCACAACTTCCTCTCACATCACAATAGGGCCATGTTCAATTACCGTGGGTTTTTGCCTTTTGGGGGAGAGGGGTCAATAAGGATCACTTTAACCTACTTTTCAGAAAGGTACAAGAGGACTAGCCATATTGTCTGTCAAATAACATTCACACCCACCGGTCACTGTCCATGCTATATAAGTCACATTGAATATACAATGTGACTTAAAAATCACGCTCAATACCCAACCTAATCTGTCATTCATGGTCAATGTCCCAGAGGTAGCAAGCAAGGACAAGTCGGGAGCCATCACTGTCTTGATCCTCTTTGTGTCCTCAAGAGCAGTCTGGCACTATTGCAAACTTCTGATCAGCATTTACTGAGATGAACGGAATCAAGCATAATGAATATCTTAAAATGTTGATTTTTATAAAACTAATTCTTTCTCGCACCTCCATCCACTGGTAACAGCCTGGCCCAGGAATGACAGGTTGCTGAAGTGAATTTTCCCAGATTGCACTATGACCCTCCTGCTTCTGCACTTGTGGATAAGACTGCAAACCCATGGAGTACCATGCTGTATCAGTGACCCCTTTCCATGAATATAGGATGCCACTCCATTTGTACTCCCACCACCCTCCCATGAGACAGGCTATTTAGTCTGCGGGAGAGTCCCAAAAAAGAAACTCCCGAGGTCATAAAACTAACACCCATGTTTCAACCCAGGTACGTGGAGTCTGTAGCCCGTGTTGCTTTCACCAGGTCACACCCGGTTCCATATTTTGTCAATTTATAGAATGACCTGGTGAAAAAGAAACACTCTGAGACCAGGCACCATGATACTTCCTTTCTCTGGAGATTAAGCCTTAAGATAAACTAGCTCAGATAGCAGATTGTTCAAGCGTGGAAGAGCTGGTCTGGTCGGGAAACTAATCAGAACAATTTGAGTGTGTTCGACTAAACAAGGACACGCCTTCCTGGATGGAGCTTGACTTGATGGCAGTACTTCATAAGAACCATTCTCTTACAACAAAACTGTCAAATCCAGCAACCATGGGCCAGAAACATCCCAGCAGAACCCCGCCAAGCTGCTTTCTGATGTACCATACACACAAATACCAATATTCCCCAGATGTTCTCCATGTAAAACATTTGGTTTGAGACATAGCTCTTCTTTCCCCAAAACTCTTACATTTGTTTAATGGACTCATACAGTTCAGCTAAAACATCCTGGAGCAGACATCTGAAGCCAGCCCTCTCTAATGCGAACATCCCATCTGCAGAAAAGACGAAGAAGTAAATAAGACAGTCCTGCCCAAGATTTATGCTCCACGCATCTTTAAGCAGGTCATAAAATGTAAGCTATGTACAGATAATAATGCAAGTTGCTTTCAAGTGTGTTTCTGAGTCCATCGCAGTATTAATCCAAGACTGATGTTCCAACAGAGACTGAGTCTGGCATGCTAAAGAGAGAGCAAAATTCTCCTTCTTACTCCCTCAGAAAAAGAAGCTAAAAAGTCTGTCACTTTAGTAACCTAGATAATTGAGGTAAAAGTAAAAGGGTTTTTTTTTTCTAGTTCCAATTACCCAAACACAGTTAATAGCTCCTTGGTTTCAAAACCACATATCCCTTAACCCACAATCTGAAACACAAGTAACAGGTATCTAAGTAGGAAATGCACTTGACCTTGAATCAGGAGACCCAGCTTAGCCACATGCTGCATGGGTAACCCTGGCCATCCCTGTTGCCCAGCCACCCACCCCCATCCCACCCAAGTCAAGGGCTTCCAGTAGGGCAGCCTCTACAGTCACAGAACATCTCCTCCTCCTCCAACAAGGCCAGAAATTGAGGCACGATTGTCATTTCCCTCTTCTACCCATAAAAGTCAATTTCAGACTTATGTTTACTCTCATCATTGTCAAGAAAAAGCAAAGTGCACTGAGATAGCATAGAGAAAATGTCCAATATAGTGCCCAATGTAAGTGCTGTATACACTCCCCAAACACTGGTTGTTATCATTTTTATTACCATCGTTAACAGACAGACCTTATGCAGAGATGTGTGTAAGAACACTACCACGAGGCCTTCAAACTCTGAAGCCGAGAGAACCTTGTCAGAGGGCAGAGTAAGAAGGAGGCTGGGAGAAAGGAAGCAGCTGTCGCCTCTTTGGAGAGGCCATTTCAGGTCACCCCGCTAAAAGAAGTCCCTCCAAATGGACTTCTGTAGCCTCACAGAATCGATTTTGCAGGATGGAATTATTTCCCTGAAATAAACAGACAGACAGAGGTCACTACAACTGGGGCCTAAAAAGAAAACAGGCTGGCTGGCGATTTACGGGCAGCCTGTGATGCAAGGGAGCAAAGGGTCCCAGCCCAGGCCTGGTGAGGTGGCTTTGGACAAGCAGTCCTCTACAGAGAAAGCATGCTGGGGACATCATGGGGGAGTTCACCTTCCTGGGAGCAAGGCCCAGCCTGACCAGGCACAGATCGAATGGGGCAGTGATCAGCAAGCCACAGCCTGTGGCTCTCAACTCCAGCAGTGCCCTACAGCGATCTAGTGGTCCACTTTAAAATACTGATGCCCTGGCCCCTTCTCCAGAGAGCCTCAGTCAGTCACCCTGTGACAGAGCCCACACACCAGTGTGTTCTCAAAGGTCCCCAGGTTATTCTGGTATTCAGCCAGGATTGGAACCCAGTGGTGTAACCAGATGAGCCCACGCTGGGCTAGAGGAACCTGAGGTTTAACTCCAGTGCTACCTTGCTTGCTTGCTTGCTTGATTGATTGATTGAGCATCAATTTCTTCAACTGTAAAGTGGAAACGGCCTCACAAGATAATACATGTAAACCGTCTCATTAGGCACTTCCTGCAGAAGACGGGCACTAACTAGTCTGTCAGCCTTCACCCCTCTCTCTCTCTCTCTCTCCCTCCCTCCCTCCCTCTTCAAGTTTCACCCACATGGGTCAGGAGTTCTTGGCAGTTCCCAAATCTAAGAAGTTTCCAGCTTATGTGGTTAAAAAAAGGGTGGGGAGGGGGAACATGCCTTCTTGAAAAGGAAGCATGAACAAAAGTACTGTGGAAATGGGTTATTGGACACCTACCCCCCCCACACACACACACACAGAACCTCTACTGGGGGAGACAGCAAAACTATGTAAAAACTGAACCATAAGGAGCAAAATGAGGGAAACTTTAGTCTTTTAAGATCTGCTTGGCTTTTCTTGTATAGAAGAAAATCCACCTTGGCCGTGACACTTTCTCAGGAGGTCCTTGCCTGCGCCTCCAGCTTGTCCACCGGCCAGGCTTAAGTCTTATGCCCAGTGTAGTCCCCAGGGCTAGCCCACAGTTGGCCCAAGAGAAAGTCCACTGACTCAGGAGTGAATCACATTCCTTTAGAGCAGAGATGGGCATCTGTAGATCAACAGAGCTCATAATGTCCACGTGTGTTAATCCCCTATTTCACACATACACCTGAACCTGACTTTCCAAGCAAGAGGCAGAAAAGGGACTGTTGGCATTCAGGACGCAGCTACTCAAAGCCCAGAGGCTGTGAGCGGCAGCATCGCAGCAACTCAGGGTTTGAGTCCCACTAACAACTAGTGCAAACGTGAACGAGTGACTTAACTTTCTGTGCCTCGGCTTACCCACCTGTCAGACGGGGATAATAACAGTGTGCATCGTGAGAACAAATTTAGGCCAGTGACTTAACATACTAAGAATATGACTTGGCACACAATTATTGCCAGGTACTCATTGCTATTATTATTACTCCATGATAGAGTAACAGGGAAAGAGACTCAAAGTTCAAGTCCAATGTAAGAACCTGGGGCCTTCAGGTCCTCTGTTTGTCACAAGAGAAATCGTGGACTGAAGGAAGTGGCATGGTGTGTCCCCAGATGAATACTGCAACCAGTTTCCCATTGTCCAGAGCTCTGGACCTCCCCCGGTATTCATCTGAGCTGCTTGGATAAAATGCAGAAGATACCAGGCCTCCTAAGTCATACTCTCCCAGTTGGGTACCAAAGATGGTGCATTTTAATTCACTTGTTCCCCCCCAAATTTGAGAACCACCAGATTGTATAAGCTCCTTAGAGCTAGAGGAGCCACATCTGGCAGCTCATCACTGTATCCCTGGAGCCTTGCACAAACACGACACACAGTACATACTCAACAAATCAGCTTCAGATGAATCCAGTGGAAGGCAACTCTAAAAGTATTCAGCCCATTATTTTAAAGGCCAACCATGTGTCGGGCACACGCAAAGCAATGCTGAATCAGACAGAAAACTTCAAGTATTCATTCTAAAAGTCATTAAGTATATATACAACACACCACGTACCGTTCTAGCCGCATCCCCCGGCCCTCATGAAACTCAACGTCGGCAGCAGCGCTAGTTATGCCAACAGAACTATCTGTGAGGACAGCAATTACCTGTTCTGCATGGTCCAATAGCGGTCACTAGCCTCACCAGGGTCCTGGGCACTTAAATTGTGGCCCGTGCAACCGAAGGAGTGAATTTCTCATTTTATTTAATTGTAATTAATTTTAATAGGCATGCATGTTCCTGTTAGACATGCAGGTCTAGGGACAGAAAGAGATGGGAACTGGAAAGCAGAACCCAAGACAGTATGGGCCATGAGCAGGAGTATATAGTGTGCCCTGTGCTATCAAGCCCCTCTCACCCAATTACCAGATGCCCTAACGCTTCTGACTCTGGGAATTGAAGGAACAAGGTCAGGTACAAGGCATTGCTCTTGGACTGGAATTTTTATAGCCCATGATCAGTTGGAAGTGGTATGCAGGCCGGCCAAGTCCCAGGGACCACGGCTCCAGAACTGGCCCCAGCTGCCAGAGAGATCTCTTTCTCCCTCATCACTTGCTAAGGGTCATTTTGTCCTTGGCTAGAAGGTCCCACTGGGCCTGAGACACTGCACAGATTTTCATGAGATTTCTTCGCTTCAAGCATAAATACGAATACAAGCCTCCTAAATTCCACCGGAAAATTGGTGGCTAATCCAAACATTTCATAAAATTAGAGCTCATTGTGGGGCTGAAAGGAATTCAGACTGTGCGGCCACCAGAGAAATGCTAAATATTTGTTATAATTTTTTCCTTCATGAGCTGTTTTAAGAAGCAAGTGCTTTTTCTGCTTGAAGCAAAGGGGAGGGGAGGAGGTTTTGTTTTTATTTTGTTTTCTCTGTGGTTTGCAAAAAGCAGCACCAGACCCCCCCCCAAAAAAATAGCAAGGAATCCTGCCTCACTCCCTAATCCTTCAGCTAGCAGAGATCAGAAACCTTCCCAATCTCACTCTGCCTTGGTTTATAAAAGTAGTGTTCTTCCTGCAAAATGAGACTTTGGGTCCTACTTTTACAGTCTCTTATGTCTGCGTTCATCAGGTTCCTACAATTCTGAGAGGCCATGGAGTCAAGGTTACAACCATGAATCCCAAAGTCAGACAGCCTAGCCCTGAATCCCCACGAGGTGACTTTGGCCAAGTCATTGGCCCCCCTCTAAGCCTTTGCTTTCTTGTCTGCAAAACGACCCTAATAATCACACAGGCTCAAAGGGAAGAAAGCAGGTGGTGAAGGGCTGGGTGTAGCTCAGTGGTAGAGTGCTTGCCTAGCATGCACAAGGCCCTGGGTTCCATCCCCAGTGCCGCAAAAACAACAAAAAGAGTCTGCATAGAGCCTGGCACAACCTTGTCACTCAATATTTTCTGCTATTAGGATTGTTAGGGGGAAGGATCCTCCCTCTGCTCTGGACCACCCTATACATCCAAGAAGGTGGATGCTACTCAGTAAGTGAGATTTCCATTTAAGTCCTCTCCAGGATTTGTGCTACCAGCTCCTTGCTGTCCACTCACTCATTAGTCCCCTCCTTGAGCACTGCACTTGATTCTTCCTAGGCAAGAGACCTCCATTAACCAAGATGCAGCCTGGGCAAGAGACCTCCATTAACCAAAATGCAGCCTGGGAAAGAGACCTCCATTAACCAAGATGCAGCCTGGGCACACCACTCCCCAGGTGAACTTGCCCACACACTGGGCTCTGAGAGCACCAGATAAACTCTTAGCCTCTTCCCACCCACAGCCTCTGCTCGCTGAAGAAAGAGTGCACTTTCGCATCAGCTAAGAGGCACACCAGGTAATTATGATGCCTCGAAAACCACTGGGAGCTTCTCTAAGTTTGCTGGAATCTTAAATTTTAATTGATACTGAGGGTGCCGAGGTTACATAATGGGTGTGTTGATGCAAAGTGATGAAATTCTGAGAAGATTGTTGTTGTTGTTGTTGTTGTTGTTGTTGTTGTTTTGGTACTAGGGATTGAATGCAAGGTATTCTATCCCCAAGCTATACCTCTAGTCCTTCTGTATTTTTTTTTAAATAGGGTCTAGATAAGTTGTGGAAGGCTAGCCTCCAACCCATGATCCTCCTGTCTCAGCCTCCCAAGTACTGAGATTACAGGCATGTGCCACAATGCCAGGCAAATTCTAGATAGATAGATAGATGATAGATTGATAGAGAGATGGAAGATAGATGATAGACAGGCAGACAGACAGATGAAAGGAAGGAAGGACAGTAGGGAATCAGTCTCCTTAAATGGACCACGAGCACAGATGAGCGGGATTGAGGATTAACACATTCTAGAATCAAGAGTTGGGTGAATTCCCTCAGGACAGTGACCATATCTTACTCCCTGCTGCCTCCCCCGTGCCTGGCATGGTGCCTGGCACCCAAGAGGAGTTCAATAAAGATGTGAATGAATGTCTTCTAACCCACTACCTGGGAAAGGTAGAAGGAGCACCTGCCACAAGGAAGAATGGCAGACGTTTTTACTCCTTCTGGGAAAGCAGTCTAGGGTGGCAGTTCAGACACAGACTGTGTTCTACCATCACCCCCAAGTTGCAATGTGGCCCTGGCCTCAGTTCCTCTGTGGCAAAGTGGGGACCATGGCAGCACTTGTCTCTCGGGTTCACTCTGAGAGCTGGCGTGATGATGCAGACATTAGCACAGAGTCTGACAAATACCAAGTGCTCGGTAAAGGCCAGCTCCGTTTATTCATCTTTAAGAATAAGATACTGAGCAGGGCATGGTGGCACACACCTGTAATCCCAGTACTTGGGAGGTTGAGACAGGAGGATCGCAAGTTTGAAGTCAGCGTCACCAATTTAGTGAGGCTCACAGCAACTTAGCAAGACCCTGTTTCCAAATAAAAACTAAAATAGGGCTGGGACTGTAGCTCCAAAATAGAATGCCTGTGTCTGGCCTTCTGTCCTACCTGTCATCAGGGATCAAGAAGCTGAACTCTCCCTGGGTGCCAAGTTCCCCCCAAATCACTGCTAAAACCATGGGGAGAATAAATGGTTTCTACAGGGAGATCCAAATGTATAACCAAGAGCAGAGGCAGCCATGAGCCTCTGGCCTCAGTGGAACCAAACGCAAAGCCCCCTTGATCTCAAGTATGATGCGGAGATCCCTCCATGCAACCCAGCAGAACATCAGCGTGCCCTCTCTGGACCCCAAGGAACCACCACTCACCTTCATTGAGAATTGGCTCTGTGTCAGGTACCATCCTCAGCACGTGATCTGTCATGAGTCTTGATATCAACCTCGGAGGAAAATCCTATGTCCACCACCCAATTTCACAGATGAGAATAAGGGAGGTACTTCGAGGGTGAACCCTTCTGTCTCACACAGAGTCTAGGTGAGAAGCACCTCCTAGACATCTTAAGAAAGCCTGGCCTGCCCGCCATCAAACAGAACCAGAAGGCAGGGATGGTGAGGGCGGCCACCAGTGTTGGTGGGGCTTCTATGCACTGAGCCACTCCTCACACTTGAAAAGTAGCTCTGGGAACCGAAGCGACTCGGCCTTCCCCCAGCAAGGAGTCCTTCTGTCAAAAACCGAGGAACAGGAAATGAAGGTTACATTTTACCAATTCCATTCAGCAAGTCCTAGGATTCTCTTCCTGTGAGCTGGACCTTTGAGCACATTCTGCCTCTATCTTAATTTACAGGTAAAGCAAAGGAATTCAATACGAGGGCACCTACTACATGCCGTGCACCATGAGCAGGCTGCCGGAGACAGCTGAATCCTATCCTCCCTTCCCGAGGATAAACTCAGCCCCCACTCACTGAGCACCACACACACTTCCCAGAAACCCACACACACCTGCTTGACCCTCACAGCCACTCCCATTTCATAGGTGAAGAAGCTGAGTCACACTGACTATCTTCAGGAGACACAGCAGGTGTGCAGCAGGGTCCCAAACCTGGGCAGTCCAGCTCTGTATCTCCATCCAGCCTGGACCATCCACTCCCCTGCCACCATCTTCAGAAGGCTGGGCCACAAGTGTCCTTTAACAACAGGAGCTGGACCCAATTCCTAGTGCAGTGACAGCAGCCAGCAAGGATGCTCTGGAACCTGCAACATTAAATGCCCCAACCACAGGACATCAAGCACTTAACACAGATGGGGGAAATGAGCTGAGTTACGGGTACAAAGTCAGAGAAGGAAGCAGCTACCTTTTTTAATTTTTCATTTTATTTAGTGTGCGTGTGTGTGTGTGTGTGTGTGTGTGTGTGTGTACATGCACGTGTGTGCATGTCTAGTACTGGGGACTGAACCCAGGAGCATTCTACCACCCCACTATACCCCCAACTCTTTTTTTTTTTTTTTGGTTTGAAATAGGGTCTCACTAAGTTGCTGAGGCTGTCTTCAAGCCTGCAATCCTCCTGTCTCAGTCTCCCATGTACTGAGATTACAGATCAGGCATGTGCCACCATGCCCAGCTAACAGCTACCTTTTTTTTTTTTTAAACTGGTGAGCTGCACTGCAGCCCCGAGATGAAAATGGGGCCCTGAAAGGCACCACCACCCCACCCTCCCCTGGCAAGGAAGGGGCTAAACCTCCCACTGCCTCCTCTTCGCACCTTCCCACTGAAAGTCCCAATATCGCTCATGAAAGTAAACAAAGTGGAATTCTCTTCTCAAGTTTAAAAAGCAAACCATGATGGTGTTTTTTCCAGACATACATTAACTCTGCACTCCAGCCAGTTTACAATTCTTAAAGTACTTGATTTACAACCCAGGGAGAAATGCTTGGGAGCCCTTGCAGATGCCTTTTGCATCTAGAGCTTGCACACCCTGCAGAGCTGATCACTAGGGCTTCTCAGATGGGGGGAGGAACTTCCAGAGGAAGACAGGCAAGTGTGGGAGCAGCCAGCCGAGGAGGCTGCACAGCTCCTGAGCACTGTGGGCCGCAGCCGCCAAGGGTGGAAAGCAGGCTCCTCCTCCTCCTCCTCCTCCTCCTCTCCAGCCATGAGGTAGTATAATAGAGAACCATCTGGCCATGCTGGGCTCTTCACCCTTGAGTACAGGAGTGACCCAGGAAAGGAGGAGGGGCCTTCCCTGCAGCCTCCCGCCTTCTCAGGATTGCTGGTGCAGTCTTCCTGCAGGTATTCATTTATTCATTCATTCTTACAGAGCACCCAGTACATGCCTAGAACTGACTAGAAGCCAGGCTGCACTGACTGGTAAACAGACAGCACCTGCTTCCTTCCTAATGGGGGAGAAATAAGAGGGAATAAGCACACGAATAATCCAACCCACACCGTCCACAAGCTGGAAGGAAACTGACACAGAGCTGGGGCAAAGGAATAAAATGACAACCCAGGTAGGAGCCTTGAAGGACAAGGCAAATCCAGACTTTGTCCCCATGCAGTCCATGGGAAGATTTTAACAAGGAGAGGCGAGAACCCAGATGAGGTTGTCGGGTTCTCCACATCAGTACTTCTCCCTGAAATAATAGTACGAGCTCTAGTGCTCAAGAGCTACTATGCACCAAGCTCTGCGACAGAGGCCAAACCTATTTCTGATAGTGATTCCAATGAGTAGGATTTTCTAGATGAGAAAACAGAAGCTCAGAGAAAACATGCAGCATGCTCAGGACCATGTAGCTACTGGGGGCAGGAGGTGGGGAATGTGAACCCAAGTCTGCCTGTTCTACAGCCACGATTTCTTCCTCTCCACTTAATTTATATACTCCAATTATTCCAGGTGTATACTCACGTGTCCCTGACTAAATTCTAGGCCTCTCAATTGTCATATTCTTCTCTGAGCACATTGGTAAGTACTCATTAAGTACCTACCGAGTCCCCGTGTGTGCTGTGTCCTTCTTAGGGTGGAAGCTTCTACCTCTGCCCTTAGTAACCAGTGGTTGCTAAAGAAAAGAGTAGAAGAAAGCTGCTACCCAGGCTACTAAATAGAGAAGTGCAGGTCATCCGTGCAGAAGGCACCCGGCTGAGGGGCACGTGAACGGCATCCATCCCAGAGTCTCACGGAGCCACTGGTCTAGAGGGCAGCTTCAGTCAAGATGCAGGCTTTGCAAAAACAGCCATCATAGAAGGCCTTCTCCTAGTTCAGAGAAAGGTGTCTTTTAGACTAGCAACTTGCCATGCTGGCTGCATTTCTTATGCACCCACCATATAGCAGACACAGGGCAATAGGCTTAGCTACATAGCCTCATTGAATCCCATAAAATAAGAACTGTTATGAGCTCTGGATGAGAAAAGCAGAGGTTAAAGGTTAGTAACCAGCCCAAGGTCACCCAGCTGTCAAGGGTTGGGATGAGATGTGGACACAGGCGGTCTGTTCCAGGCTTCTCTCTCTGGACCAGAACAAGCAAGACACTGCTGTCCACTTCTTGCACAAAATGCACAAGATGAGAGTCCTGTGGAACCACAGGCATCTTGGAGGTTTGACAGATACGGTCTTCTACTCTCATTCCTGCTCCCCTCCCTAAGCCCCATTTAAAAAAAAATAGTAGCTTTGTTAAGATATAAACCACATTTCATATAATTCACCCATTTGAAGTGTATGATTCAAGAGTTATTGATATATTTGCAGAGTTTTGCAACTGTCCTCACAATTTTTGGATTTTGTTTGTTTGTTTTTGCGGTACTGGGGATTGAACTCAGGGGCATTCTACCTTTGAGCTATACCCCCAGCCCTATTTTTTTTTAATTCTTTATTTTGAAACAGGGTCTCACTAAGTTGTGGAGTGCCTCACTAGGTAGCTGAAGCTAGCCTCCAACCCAGATCCTCCAGTCTCAGCCTCCCAAATGCTGGGATTACAAGCGTGCACCACCACACCTGGCTCATCCTCACATTTTTTAAATATTTTTTCTCATCCCCATACACATTAGCAGCTACTCTCCACTTACTACCAGCTCCCCCTCAGCCCTGCCAACCACTAGTCTACTTCCTGTCTCTGTGAATGTGCCCATCTTAGTTCATAGAAATGGAATCATACATCATATAGTCTTCTGTGACTGGCTTCTTTCACTTAGCATGTTTCCAAGGTTCATCCATGTCATCGCATGTATTAAGTAGTTCACTTCTTTTTTATTGCTAAGTAACATTCCACAAATATTCCCTAACTAAAGTTATGCGATCAATTGTAAATAATATTCCCTAAGTAAAATGGACATACCACATTTTATGTATCCATTCATTGGTTGATGGGCATTTGGGATGCTTCCACTTTGAGGCTTTCAAATAATGAATAACACTGCTCTGAACATTTGTGGACAAGTCCCTATGTGAACATATGTTTGCATTCTCCTGGGTAGACCTAGAAGTGCAATTGCCCAGCCCTGGTTTCCACATGCAGTTAGAAGTTTATCGAAGAGTCTCACCATGAAGCCAACATCTGGCTGCTCTTGGGCCGTTTCCAGGGAATTTTATCAATTCAGCCAGACTCCACTTACAGGAGGGTCATCTGGCCAGCCCCTCCTATTCTGGGGCCTGGGATCCTCTCATTCCTGTACTCACCAGTGTCGTCTGGGCCAGGACGATGATAAATGCATTCTGCTTTAAAGCAGATACTTCACAAATCATAACTTACAGATGCTCCAGAACTTTCATGTGGGGAAGACAAATGAGCCTTCTGCTGTCTGACTCCGGAGCCACTGAGGACAGGAAGCCATGGCCAGGAACCCGACAAGCCCTGGATATACGTCTCTCCCTAATGAATGCATGAGCAAGTGTAACATAAAAGGAATTCGTGCAGGGAAGGGTCTGCTTATCTTTGTACACATTGCTGTGTAGCCCACCATTCATTTCTAGCCATATCTTCCCTTACCAACAAATCCAAATGGTTTTTGAGGTCAGGGACAATAACCTTACAGGCTCAATTTGTTCACTTCAGCTCCACCCTACATGCCTTGGTTGAGGACCTACTTTGTGCTTGGCACTTGGCAAGGCGTTGATAGCAGGCAGAGATGTGGCAAGAGTTCAGGATGGTTTGGCCAGGACAACAACAGACAAGATACCTGGACTCATCTCCTTATCTCCTGCTGCTTCCTAGGAGGAAGCCCGAGCAAGACTACCTGGCTTGGTGTGGGTGCGTTTCTGTCTGCAGGCGGGGAAGTATATTCACTCACCTCCTACCCAAGACCCCCCCGGGATGGCAGGATCAGAGGCCATTTTGGGGGAACAAAGAATGCAATGTGTCCATGTGGAAAGCTCCCTGGCCTGATTCACTAAAACATACTCAGGGTCCAAAAAGCAGACAGCTCACCAGCGGCAGACTATCTCTCTCCCCCAATTTGCTTCTGATTCTTCTCACACCTCACCTCTTATGAAGACCTCCCAGCTCCAAGCCAGCTCCTCATACCAACAATGGGCAGGAAGCCCATTGCTGCTGCTGTGACCAGAACCCAGCTCCGCCCACCTCCAGAGGGGTTCAGGTCCAGGGCTCTGTGTTTACCTGCCTGGGTCCAAACCCTGGCTCTGCTGTTGCACGTGACCTTGAGCAAGCTAATAACCTCACTGTGACTCAGTTTCTACAACTGGAAAATGGGATAATAGCAGGATTGATACGAAGATTCAATCAGTTCACATGTCCCTGGCAAGTCATAGGCACTGGAGAAGGATTTGCTGCTATTATGATGATCAATTATTATTGTTGCCACATCCTACCTTACCAGTCTTGCCTTTTACTGCACCCTAGCACAAACCCTGCATGCCACACCATCTGGCCTACTCACCTTTCCCCAAACACACGCGAATGAATCTGCCCCTGCCTAAAATGCCCCACATTTTAATCTTCCGAAGCCCAAATCCAGTGTCATTTTCAAGGGCACTCACCCTACCCCCTTAGATGGTGGAGAATGTTCCCTCCCTATTCATCCAGTATGTCATGGCCCCTTCTCTATCTCCTTCCCAAACAGCAACAGAAACCCACAGCAGAAAGGAATCGCCCTCTGATTGCTCTTCTGGGACCTTTGGCAAAGTACCTAGAGGCTACCAGCCTAAGAGAGGATCTTGATTTCTCTAACAGCAACGGGTTTCCACATAGAGAAACTTAATGGACATCGTCCAGCTGTGTGGCCCTCGGTAAGTTCCTTAGCCTCCCTGTGCGTCATTTTCCCTGTCTGTAAAAAGGATCTAACCAGACAGCACACCGCACGGGGGTGAGGGTGAGAGGAGAAATGTCTGCAAAGCTCTTAGCACCGCATGACACACCCCAAGCTCTCAAAGCGATTGGCCAGTAGTAACAGAAGTGGTGGTAAGACTGGAGGAGATGCTCCTGCCAGGATGGAACTCAGTTTAAAGAGCTATGTTCCGAGTAGACAAGCACCTGGATGGATCGTGTCCTCTATGAAAGTCACACGCAGCCTAGGGACTGCTGACTCTGTCTCTTCCACCACACTGGGGCTCCTTGGGTTGTACTCACCTCTCTGTCTCCACAGTCAATGAGGTGAGTGGTGTGTGGCAGATAGGAATAAATCTTTGTCAAGCTGAGCAGAATTCACCCAATATTTGCAGGTATGTCTCTTCTATGCTACTAGATTGGAAGTTCTTTAGGAGTGACGTCTGGGTCTTGCTCTGGTAAAAATTTAGTAAATGAGTGATAGAAAAATTCCAAACCTTGAATGAGGTTTTTTCAACCCAGCTCAGTCACTTACCAGCTGTGAGGCCTTGGAAAAGTCACTTTAACATTTTGGTGTCTTATTCCTCCCCAGTCATTCTGTAAAGATGAATGTTTGGATGACGCATTCACCAAGGTCCCTAAAGCTCAGAAGCTAGTTTTGGGCCTTAGCTGCAACGAGACACCTCAGCCACGCTGAAGATGACAGCCATGTGGGTATGTTTCCCTGCTCTATAGTTTTCCCATCATGAGCTATGAACAGCTTTGGGTCAGTGCTTAGAACACTCCCTTTTGGTCTATCTGCTTAGCTTGCTAAACGAGGACATCCTGGTACTCCAAGCTCATTCTATGGCAGCTGGAGGCACCATGGCAAGACTGGGGGTACACTCTACCCACTGGCCCTGCCACTCTCACCTCAGCCCCTCCCTGGACTTCACCTCTAGCCCTCTGCACACCACCTACTGCCACACACCAGCTAACCCCACACAGGGAAACTTGAGCCCGGCCTTTGACATTGAGGCGATCACAAGACACCACTCCCCAAATGTTGTGTGGGTTCTGGTTTGGGGTTTTGGGGTAACGCTTTGTGTGGCCTAAAGGTCCAGAGAGAGCATGCCACAAGATGACAGAGGCTCACCCCACAGCCCTGCCCAAAACTCAATCAAAACAAAGGTTGTGCAATAAACAAGGCCCAAATTCAAAGCCTTAGAAATGCCCTCAGATCCTATCTGAATATGGCTGATTGTCTCAACTTCCTATGTGCCCTCCTCCCTAACTAATCTAGCACATTAACTGGAGTATTCGTATTCGGAAAACATGATTACCCCCCCCACCTCTCTCTGCATGATAAAAGGCTAATTGCCCAGTGCATCCTGCCTCTCTGATGATCTTCAAATCTGCATGAAATCCTAAGGAGGTGAGAAAAAAATCTACTGGAAAGG
This sequence comes from Graphiurus murinus, assembly GCA_004027655.1. NCBI lineage: Eukaryota > Metazoa > Chordata > Mammalia > Rodentia > Gliridae > Graphiurus > Graphiurus murinus. Next base: position 438,550 of record PVLC010000013.1, read on the forward strand.
GGAACTAAAATGGTTCATCCCTCCCCTTTTCTGAGGCATTATATAGATGATTTTATTCAACTCTCCTAAGTCTAAGAAAGTGATATCATTAGTGGCCCACTTTATAGATGAGGAAGCTGAGGTTTCAAAGTTCCACAGCTTGCTTAAAGTCGCAAAGCAGGATAGGAATGTAAGCTAGAGCTCTCGGGCCTTTCTGCAAGGCTCAGTGTTGAGTCCTTGTCTCATGAATGTGCTTAAGCGGTGGCTATGAGACCACATTTGGGGAGGAGAAGGAGAGAGGAACAATGTCTGGACCTTGCAGACAGCTGGACCACTTGCTCCAAGCTCTGACTCTGCGACTCTCATCAGAGCTAACATTTCATAGGACATGGAAGGTGATGCTGTGTCATGGTGCATTTAGTTCAAAGGCCCTTCCAAATGTGCAATTCCAGTCCACATGTTTCTCACATTAAAAAGAAAGAAAGAAAGAAAGAAATCTCTCCCTTCTGAGTAGTGCCCTTTCTTCCCACAGGAATGCTGATCTCCCAGCATTTCATGCACCTGCCTCAGACTGGCAAAGCAGGTTGGAAGCACTGCTCTTCCTGAGAGATGCTGAGAAAGGAACGGATACAAATGAAAACATCCCATCAGAATCATGCTCAAAGACAGAACAGGCAGGATGAAGACCTGGCTCTCTCAAGCCTCCGCATCCAAACCTTACCAGCAAGCTGTGGATGTCTCATGAATCCCTAGAGCTAGAAGAAAAATGCACATTCATACTTTAGATGAAAAAGTCTTGCTTCTCTTGATAGATTCTGAGTCACCAGGCACTGAATGGGCAAGAACAACTTACTGACCAATTTTTTGTGTTTTGTGTTATTTTCTGCTCAGCCAAGCACAGAAAATTTTCCACCTGACAATTCTTGTTTCTCACTAAAGTTCTTTTTTTTTTTTTTTTTTTGCTTGTTTGTTTGTATGTGTGTGTAGTACTAGGGATTAAACCCAAGGGCATTTTATTTCTGAGCTGAACTCCCAGTCCTATTTCACTTTTTACTTTGAAGGAGGATCTCACTAAATTGCTGAGGGTCTCACTAAGTTGTTGAGGCTGATCCCAAACCTGCAATCCTTCTGTCTCAGCCTCCCAAGAACTGGGATTACAGACATGAGCCACCACACCCAGCTATCACTAAAATTCTTACACCATCTGTGAGCAGTATGCTTAGCAGGGGGAGGACTCAAAGACAAGGAGCACTTCCCTCTTCAAACCTCAGTCTTCCCTTCTATAAGGTGTTCACCAGAGAACTCAAGCTCGGCCATCAATTAGAAAACAACCCCACGGATAAATGAAGCAGCTTGGAGACTGCCCGTTTCTAGGCCTGGATCTGCTACCAGATTCAAAAATCTTTACATAATTTTCAAGTGAAACAGGAGATTTAACTGCTATGAAGAGCACAATGGGAAAGTGAACCAGGGCTGGACAATAACAGCTGACTCTTCTTGCAAAAGAGAAATGAGTCTCTCTCGTTCTCAGGGTGCCCCCTAGTGTCCGTGAGGTTAAATCCTGCCGGAATGTTCACAGTTTCTGCAAATAAAAAGCAAGACACCCACCAAAAGAGAAAGGCAAGCTTCTGCCTACTGATGGGAATCCTTTCACTTTAACTCAGTCTGCGGATCAGACAGCCAGAAGAACGCGTAACAGGAAGCCCCAGCGAAGCTCAGGAAGGTGTCTGCTATTAGACAAGGTTTCATTCTTTCCAACAGTTCCAAGCACACTAGCACTTAGGTGTGGGGTCCCTTTGCAGATCCCAGACACACCCTTGCCACTCAACCCCTAACATTCCGCCATCCTCAACCTGCCCTCGAACTGCATCTGTTTTTCATTATCCCGCTTCCCAATTTCCCAGCGAGATTCTTCAACAGCTATTAAGACAACACTAGCAAGGAGCTAAGCTGAGTTTTTGCTTATTCAACATCCAGCCTAGGGAATATCACCTCAGAAGAAAAGCATGAATGAAGCACGCGTTCCTCAGTCTCTTCTACAAGCCTAAAAGCCGGTCCATCAAAGGACATCTTTGCAACCATCTCCTCTTTAGAATTTTCACCCTACAAAGATGGCACCTGTGCACAGTGAATTTTCAACTTGCTTGCCATAGAATTCATTTATTACAGAGGCAGGTTTAAAAACAAAGTGTAATGTCCCAAATTTCCCATTGATCAATACAGACTTTTTCTTTTCTTTTTAGCTTAAGATAAAGTTGTAGCAATCCAAACAGTAAATCTGAGAATTGAGGGGCTTTATTTGGGTACATCCAGAGATTTTGAAAATTTGGGGGCTGGATGTTGCCGATTGGTACCTGTTTTTCCCACAGAACTATTCCTGCAATGCTAAGGGAAAATGTCAACACCGACACTTCATTTGACACTTCATTTTGCATTTCTCATGGCCATCTGTTAGGTTTATAAGCAACCCTGGGCCGCGAAACACTCCCCCCCCCAAAAGTGCGCATAAGGAGTCTCATAATTAGTTTCTGACTTTGGCCCTAAATCGATTAAAGTTACATCTGATCTGCTTTAAATCAAAGAACCATGTTAATTTTCTGCCACACACCACACAAAATCTTTCTGCATCAGTCAGTCACTTTGAACCCAACTCTCTAGCCACAAGCAGTGTGGATTTCAAGGGCCTGTTCTGCAGAAAGGAAAATGACAACAAACCAAGGCTGGGACAATGCAGAGAGCCCCCAAGGCGCTCAACACACTCCTTGGGGCTGTGCAAATGGTGCTGGCACCCTGGCAAGGGTTCAGCTGTCACAGGGCAGCTGGCCAGACCCCTTAAGCAATTTAGTAGCCCTGCCGCCAGGACCAGAAAGGCAGTGGAGCCGGCAGTGTCTGAATGGCTATCCATGCCCTGGGCATCTCAGCCTTCCCAGAAGTCACGATGCAAACTGTCACAATCTTCAAGCATGCTGCGGAAGCCTTTATTTTTGTTCCCTAACCTTCTCTCTTCCAAACAGGCAGAAGTTTGCCCTCCTTTGCAGCATCAGGGCGATGGGGAATCTGACTGGAAGGATGCAGGGAGAGGGGTCTGTGGGTAGACGTGGGGAGGGGGGACAACTACACACAGGACTTGCGGGAGCAGCTCTGAGCTGAGGATGTGGTGCTTCTTGTAGTTATACAAATAAGGCATTTCGGTGCATACTCTGAATTGTGCCCACAGGGGAGACCCCCAATCCCAAAGCTACAAAGTGTTTGCAAATCCTAAACACTACTTTGCTGCTGGGATAAAAGGGGGGAAAAGCCCCCAAATATGTGCAGACAGGATGTAACAAGTGTTTCAGGAGAGAGACATGCCTGAGTCGCAGGGTCCTGGGGGAGAATGGGGAGTCTGTATCGGGGGGCTCCCAAGGAACCCCTATCGGTCTGGAGAGCCCCAGTGTACACAGACCCCCGCCCCGCACGCCCCCCTCCCTCGTCCCGGGGACATCCCCACTCACCACTCGGCCTGAAAACCTCTCGGTGGCCCTCTTGACTTTGCCGTAGGTGCCTTTGCCCAGGGTCTCCTGCAGCTCGTAGCGGTGCTTCAAGTTGTGTTTGTGGTGATGCCGCTTCACCCCGTGCGGCTTTCTGGGCTCCGGGGCCGCGGCCGCCGCGGGGGCTGCAGTCGCCCCAGCCACCACCTCCGGCGGAGAGCCCGGCACCCCCGGCCCCGAGTCCCGGGCGGGGACCGCGGCGGGCGCTGCGGCCCCTTCCATGTCCACACGCGGGGCAAGCCGGGCTGGAGAGGACAGGACCCGGCACGGCGCTGGGGTGTCGGGGTCCCGGCCGAGGGGAGCCGGGGTGCGCTCAAGGTCGCCCCCGCAGCATTGGCGAGGCGGCCTGATCCCGCTCGGGCTGCGGCTGGGTCACTGGCTGCGGCGGGGACTGCACATCTGGCGCCCCCGGCGCGCACGGTCGGCGCACCGCCCCCCGGCCGCGGCGAGCTGCGGAGCGTCCGGCGAGGTGGCGGCGGTGGCAGGGGAGGCGGCGGTGTTTGCAGGAGGGAGGGGAGAGGGGTGGCTCCGAGCGCAGGAGGGGGAGTGTTATGTGGGGCGCCGCGCCCCCCAACCCCTCCCCCGGAGGACGCGCAGACGGGCGGGGGCGGGGCGGGGCGACGCGGGGCGGGCGGGGAGGGGAGGGGGCGGTGCGCCCGGGGCTTCCCCACCTCCAGCCGCCGCCAGCCGGGCCACCGGCAGAGGGGGTTGGGTGCGCGTCGTCGCTCGCCCTTTGTGCGGCGCCGCGTAGGCCGCTGCGGCGGCGGTCAGCGGGCTTTGTCCTCGCCCCGCCGGGGAACGCAGCGGGAACTCCGGGTCCAGGCGCCCCCTCCCCGATCCCAGCTACCGCGGGCCGGTCGCCGCCGCTGGCTCGGGCCGCTCGGCCTCAGTTCCTGCTCGCGCCCGGGCGGTGGCGGCTCGCGAAGTCCCGGGGCCGGGGAGGCGCCCGCGCACCGAGCCGGGGGCCGCCCGGGCCAGCTCGCGATCCGGAGGGGGACCCCGCGGGCCCCGGCTCCCGTTCATTTTGTTTTTGGTGTCGCCGCCGCCGCCAGGCCGGAGCTCGGGAGGCTGGGGGAGGGGCGCGGGCGGTGTAGGGTTACAGGCGGTGAGTCACGGCCCCCCACTCCCGCAGCAGGGTGCGCCCCTCCCTCTCGCCGAGGCTGGCACCCCTGCCAGGCAAGCCCCCACCTCGGGCCGGGGAGGGTTGCGCCCCGCTGAGGCCACTGCGCGCCCTGGAAAACCCCCAGAAGGGCGCTTGGGCCCCGGTCGCCGCGCCCTTTGCAGAGAAAGGCGGAGTCGGGACCGAGGGAGGCTTGGAGGCTGAACCCGGGGCCGCTGCATGAACCGCCAGCCTTGGGGCACGGTCTGTACTCAGGCCGGGGGCGGGTACAGCCTCCTGGGATGGGAAGAGTTGAGGACATGGGAGAGATGGGGGGTCCAAGGCGCGGGCACCAAGCTGGGTCTTCGCGGAGACGCCCACCTGCCCCAAAGGCTGACATCGGGAGGTGGACGAACCAGGGACCTGGGATGGATCCGGGCCTCGGGTTGCTAAATAACCCCTCTGCCGAGCAAAAGGCAAATTGCAGGCCTATGGGACTTGGAGAGTCTTGGGAGTTTGGTGATGGTAACAGAGACAGTATCCCACGGGGGGGGGGGGGGGGGGTCAGGAAGGGCGGCCAACCGTGGCCAGGTCCTCCCACCCCTACCCCCCCACTCGGTTCTCCTAAGAGAGGGCAAGGAAAGTGTCAGGACGAAGGCAAGAGAAAGAGGCATTGGAGAACTTATTTCAGATGGCGCAGCAAGCCAGGCAGGTATGGGAAGTACCTGATGCGGTTGCAGAACGCCCCGAGGTTCTTCACTTTTCCACGCTCAAGGCACCCCCAGCGTCCTCTGTAGCTCTCGGGTTCATCCCTTCCTGGCATCCCTGCTGTCTTCACTCCTATCCTTCATCACTTTACACTGGACAGCCTGCCCTCCTGGGAGCCCTCTCTCCAGGAACCCTCTCCCTGCTTCCTGAGAATGGCCTAAAACACCATCATCGTGTATGATGATATCTGGCGCTTGATAGTCTTACCTGTCTAAACTCTTCTCCACTGATGCTTGACATAAACCCCTCTGCCCTTTCCTGCAAACACAAAGGCCATGTTTATGCCATCTATTCTGTCCCCCACACCTGTAAGGCCTCTTGGCCTTGTATTCTGCTTTCATACAAGATCTGTAGACGTTGTGCATGTAGATTCAGGAGTCAAGTGAGCGGTATGCAGATTGAGCGGTATCCTGGCTTCCAGGTGGGTTGGCTGTGTGACCTTGGTCAAATGATTAAAATATGGATTAGCAGCGGGGTGTGATGGCACATGCCTGTAACCCCAGTATAGTACTTGGGAGGCTCAGACAAGAGGATCCCAGGTTTTAGAACAGCCTCATCAACATAGTGAGACTCTCAGCAACCTAACAAGTCAAAACAAAAAATACAAAAAGGCTGAGGGTGTAACTTGGAGGTACCATGTCCCTGGTTCAATCCCTCATATATGGATTAACTGTTTGTTTTTCAGGTAAACAGATGTCTATAGTGATCATTAAAACTGTTCACCAAGTACTTTCTGGTTCATTTTCCTCCCCTGACAAGTAGTAGGACTCTACTACCCCACGCCCTTGAGATTAGATGTAACTGTGTGACTTGCTTAGATCAGTGGGACGGGAGAAGTGATACGGTTCTTCCACATGAAGACTTTAAGAGCTAATGAGGATGTCACCGTGCCCTGAGTCGAGTCATGGCCGTGCAGAGGTGGAGCCAGCCTGGGTCTCTATGTAAAGAACAATCCCAGGCAACCTGCATTGCAAAAGTAGTGTGAGTGTGAGCGGATATTAAGCTTCTGTTGTGTTAAACCGGTGAGTTATGGGTGTGTGTCACAGAATCATAACCTAGCTGATTCTGGCTGATATGTTACTCTCAAGTACATAGGACTTAATCCATATCTGTTGAATGGACATCACTTACCATATGCAAGTGCATGGGACTTAATCCATATCTGTTGAATGACAGCACCTACCATGTGCTGGTACTGTTTTATGACAACAATCCCTCCTCTGTAAGGTAACTGTTATAATCCCTATTTTCATTTAAGAAAATTCTATCAGAAAGGGTTAGTACTTTGCCTGAGATTACCCAGCTTCTAAATAGAAGTGCTAGGGTTTAAACCCTACCTGTCTGGCTCCAGAGCTCTTGCTTGCCCCTTGCCATATATGCCAGGCTAGCTTTCCTTAAATGGGAAGGAGCCAGTACAATGCCTGGCACACAGTCATGCCCAAGTGCTGGGAGTTCCTCTCCACCCTGAATTCCTATATCATTGATAATTTGAACCCGTCTTCAGCACAGTGTTATCATGCATTGCATGAGAGTGTTTGTTGCACACAGAGGGCTCCTTGTTTGAAGTCTGATATTCAGAGTCAAACTGACCAGGTTCAAATCCCTGTTCCATCACTTAACCTTGACCATCCTGGAGGATTATCTTCCCTTTCCTCATCTTAGGACTTTTTATTCATAGAATGATGATGGTAACAATATTGTTGGCATTGGCAGTGGTAACAGTATTTTCCAGAGGGTTGGTATAAGCCATAAGGGATCTAATGTACATTCGGTAAGTCACTGCTATTGATATTGTACTTTTTTTTTTCTTCCGTGGCTCCTAGAATTCTGGGCAATTACAAGCAATTTAGTCATACTCTTTGGTTAGACTCTGATTTCTGGTTTTGGGCTGCATACAGGACAGATGTAGCATCTGCACTTAGAATCATATCTACATCTTATATTTCACATTCAGTTCCTTGCTTATCCTTTATTACATTTGCTATTTTCAAATTAACTTAAAAGGAAGAAAATATTTTTGCTTTCCTGAAAAGTCTTTGTTCAAATAACAGCAATGCAAGTTATCCTGTGTCTACTATATACAAAACACCCTAATCATCATAAAACAGTAAGGTGGGTATTGTTAAGATCCCCATTTCACTGTTAAGAAAACTGAGTCTCACAGCTGGGAATGGTGGTGCACACCTGTAATCCCATTACTTGGGAGGCTGAGAAAGGAGGATCACAGATTTGGGGCCAGCCTCAGCAACTTAGACCCTGTTTCAAAATTAAAAAATAAAATAGTGCTGAAGGGTATAGCTCAGAGGCAGAACTTTCCTAGGTTCAATCCCCAGTACCACCAAAGGAAGGAAGATGGAGAAGGAAGGAGGGAAGAGTGAGTCTCATAAAGGGTAGATAGGTTGTGTGTGATCAAACAGTAACTGCATGAGTCAGGATTTGAACCCACATCTCTAAGACTTTTCTTACTACTGTTCCAAGTTGCCTGCCCTCACAGCTCCTGTGAATTAATGCCTGTGCTTTGGTTGATATTTGTCCATTTTGCTAAGTAAGGTTTGAAAAAGTAGCTAAGACTGAAGTTTTTAACTCTTATAGGTTGTCTGGTGGGCAATTCATATGAAACCACCCAAGAGCATGTGTATTCTTCACTGTGACAGAAGGCAGCTAACAGACCACCAAAAATTCCTACTCCTTCATCACAGGGGAACCGACAGGCAGCTGCCCAGCCAGGAATATGTTTCCCAGCCTCCCTTGCAGCCAAGCAGGCCATGTAACTGGTTCTCTATAATGGAACATGAGTGTACCTAAGGTTTGTTGCTTGCAGGCCCCGGTGTTTAAATATTGAGTGTGCCTTCTCCACATTCCCAGCTAGAAACAGAAAACTCCAAGACCCCAAGGGGGTTGGTGAGGCCAAAGATATAAGAAACCTGGGTTCCTACATCACCTTGAGGAATAACACCGCTCTGACCAGGATGTTGAACCAGTATATGAATGAGAAATAGACTTTTATTGCATAAGTCCCTGAAACTAAAGGATTTATATGTTATAGCAATTAGTGCTGCCCGAATACATAGTTTATACTAATTCTGCATTTGCTTTTAAAATGCAAAATTTAAAGACTGTAATAACCCTATGAATAATCAGAACCAAAAAATAATGTTTTCATATTCTCTGTTTAAGAAGAAAGCAGATTTCAGAGTGAGTGTTTCCTTGAAAATTTCCAGTGTCATGTGTACCAGAGATCAAATGAGAGGAATATTCAGGAGTCTTATTGAAACAGTGAGAAATAAATTTACTCATTTGGAAATACTATTTTCCTACTCCATGCCAGGCATTGGGGGCTGGGGATGTGCTGGGGCAATGCAAATATGGTCTTATCCACCTGAGACTGCTACTCCATAAGCAAGTATAATTACAACATTCACCTGACCTTCAGCCATCAAACTTGGGAGAAACCGGGCTATTTGAATACAGAATGTGGGATTAAAAACTAATTTTTACTCCCAAACCACAACCAGGAGTTATGTTTCTTCCCATGCTAAGTGGTTAGAGAGACAGTAAGAATGGTGACTGAGGATGTAGATTCCAGAACCAAAACCAGCCGAGTTCAAATTCTGCCTCTATCAATTTCTGAATGTGTGGTCTTGGGCAACTTTCTGTTTGTTTCATAGTCTTTAAGATGAGGACATTAATAATATCTACCACAAACAGTTTTTGATGAGGATCCCGACAGTTTGGATCTTAAGTGTCCTCCAGAGATTGATGTGTTAAAGGCTTGGTGGGAGTTCTTCCGGTCACTGGGGGTGTGCTCTGGAAGGATTGTGGGACCCCAGTCTCTTCCTCTCTCCTTCACATCCTGGCCACAAATTGAGCAGCTTTCAGTTCTCCCACGGACTCCTTGCCATGACTTGCTGCCTCACCACAGGCCCAAAAGCAACAGGGCCAATTAGTCATGGAGTGAAACTCCCAAAACTGTGAGCCAGAATCAACCTTTTCCCATTATAAGTTGATTATCTCATGTATTTGTTACAGTAATGACATGCTGACTAATAAATACAAGGACTGAGTGAGTTAATGCAAGAAAAGCCCTAAGCACCTTAAGAGCTGGGCAGTAGCCCCCAAGAATGTCAGCTGTTGACATTTTTTACTGTGTTCCCACTGGAATTATATCCTGTGTATAAAAGGATATAAGAAGTCAGACGTGGTGGCACAGGCCTGTAATCCCAGAACTTGGGAGGCTGAGACAGGAAGATCCAGATTCAAGGACAGCCTCAGCAATTAGTGAGATTCTCATCAACCTAGCGAGACCCTGTTTCAAAATAAAAATAAAATAGGGCTGGGGAGTATATCTCAGAGGTAGAATGCTGCTGGGTTCAATCCCCAGAACCACCAAAAAAAAAAAAAAATAGATATAAGAAAAGGTCTTTTCAAGGGGGGTTGAAAAGTGACATAAGGAAACAGAAGTACAGGTGGGGCATCTCTAATTCAGAAATCCAAAATCCAGCTGGGCGTGGTGGTACACACTTGTAATCCCAGCATTTGGGAGGCTGAGATTGGAGGATCCGGGTTCGTGGCCAGCCTCAGCTACCTAGTGAGGCACTCTGCAACTTAGTGAGACCCTGTTTCAAAATAAAGAATAAAAAATAGGGTTGGGGGTATAGCCCAGCGGTAGAATGCGCATGAGTTTAATCCCCAGGACCCCACCCTCCCCACAAAAGAAAGAAATCCAAAATCTAAAAGGCTCCAAACTCCAAAACTTTGTGAGCACCAACATGGTGCCCCATACCACAAAACTTTGTTTCATACATGAAATTACTTAAAATATTATATGAAATTACCTTCCCACCATATGTATAAAAGAAGATGTTATGTGAAACATAAATGAATCTCGTGCTTAGACTTGGCTCCCACCCCCAAGACGTCTCCTTATACATAAATACAAATATCTCAAAACCTGAAAAAAATCAGAGATCTGAAATGCTTCTGTTTCCAAGCATTTTAGAGGAGTGAGCTCAACCTGTATACATAAAATCAGTGGGTATTACAAGGATTACTTCAAAATAACCCAGACAGCCGGGTGTGGTGGCGCATGCTTGTAATCCCAGCATTCGGGAGGCTGGGATTCGCGGCCAGCCTCAGCTACCTAGTGAGGCACTCCGCAACTTAGTGAGACTCGGTTTCAAAATAAAGAATAAAAAATAGGGCTGAGGGTGTAGCTCGGAGGTAGAATGCCCCTGAGTTCAACCCCCAGTACCGCAAAAAAAATAAAAATAACCCAGACTCGGGGTTTCCTTCCAGTTTCCTTCTTTCTCCATTTGGTGAGTGAGATGGTGGGGCGGGGTGGGGGGATCCCCTTGGGAAGAGCCCAGCATGAGGACAACTGTGACCTGGTATCCAACGTAGCATGGGGACAAGGAATGGACAGCAGACAACCTACGTGTCACTCCAGTACTAACACTGTCAATTCCATTTGGAGATTTCAGCTTCTTTCCCTCTCTTCTTTGTGCACATGTCAAGGGAATGATTGACAGCCATTCCATCCGCCTTGTTTTCTTGGTCCTAAACTTCATAACCGAAAAATAAGATAGCCTCTTCCTAAGGGAATAAGCCACAGGGGTTCACTGGGAGATTCTAGTATTTCAAAAAAAGAAACTGGAATGTGACAAATTCCCATTCTCAGGGAAGGCACTGGCAGGACTCCAGAATCAGAAAACAACACTGGGCCACCCTGGAAAGAGTGGCCGCCAAAGTCGAGAGTAAATACTTCATGCACGGGGATGTGTGCGCACACACGTGTGTGTCTGTATATCTGTGTGTGCGCGCGTGCATGGGAGAAAAATTCTCCCCAGCCACAATCGAGGTGCTTAGGGTATCATGGAGGCTAAACAGATAAACAGAGGGTTCTGGGTAGGGTAGAAAGAAACATAAAAATCTCCTGTCTACATTTTGCTCACTAACTAGGCTAATGCATTCAACAATATTAACAAAAGGCTTACATGGCCCTTCATGATTCTAGGTATTGGGAATAAAGAAGTGAACTCCAAAGTCCCTGATGTCACTCGGGCCACACACAGTCAGTGGGCCATGGACAAATAAATGCATTCCCTGTCAGATAATGGCAAGGCGCAGCAGGAAACATCATGTAGGTTAGAGAAGTGGAGAGAATGGTGAAGGTGGGGAAGGGAAGACTTTGTGATGAAGCGACATTTGAGCACAGGCCGAGGAAGCCAGCAAGTATACAGTCTGGATAGCTGGGAGATGATCTGGATATCTGAGGAAGAGCCTTCCAGGCAGAAGGACTAGTCTCTGAGAGGCTATTCTCAAAGCAGGAATATCGCTGGAATGTTCAAGAAGCAGTAAAGAAGCTGCAGTGGATGGAGTTAAAAAGGAGAGTGATAGGAGTTGAGTGTGCAGAGTTAACGGAGGACAGAGTCCTGTGGGGCTTTGTGGAATGCTGCTAGAACTTTGGACTTTCTCCGAGTCTGGCAGAAAGCCCTTGGCCAGTTCTGATTATCTCAGTGACAGGTCAGACTTGGGTTTGAACAGTCTCCCTCCAGCCACTGCATGGAAAATAGACTTGGGGAGGGAGCAGAATGTGTGTGTGTTTGTGGGGAGGGGGAGCTATGGCAAAAGCTAAGGAGAAGTATCTGTAATATCAATACTTTAGCAGATCCTAATGCCATCCCTCCTCCATGTGACCGCCATAGTTCATTCCTAAAACACACATCTGACCCTGTGTCTCCCTCCTCCAGGACTCTGTTGATCTCCTGTGGCCTTCGGGACAAAACCCAAACTCCTTAGCTAGACACACGGGACAATATGGCAGGGCGAGAGCATCGGCGTTAGCAGCAGAAACACCAGGATTAGAATCCTGGCTGTGACATTCACCAGCTGTGTGACTTTGCCCAAGTCAACTCAACCTCTCTGACCTTGATTTTCTCTCTCTCCTCCTTGTCCTGGGCATTGAGACCTGCATGTCAGCTCCATGACAGCAAAGGATTTATCTGTCTTGTTCCCTGCTGTATATTTTTGAACGGTACTGTAGCGATGCCTAACACATAGTAGACATTCGACAAATATGCATGGAGTCATTGAATAAGCTAATGAGGGCCCATTAGTGCTCCTCACTCTTGGGGAGTAGTGCTCCCTTCTCTTTCTCTCCCTGGTCTGACCTTACAGGATTCTCCTGAGGACACGAATATCCATGCCACCTCCTCCCTCCACGCACCCAGCATCCCAGGAACAGGTCGCACTGTGTCGTGCCTCTCGGCCTTTGCATAGCTGTGCCCAATGCCTGGGACATCTCCTTTCCTGTTCTCTGAATGACAAACCCCTACACATCTCAGAGGCCTAGCAGAAGACGTCACCTCTCCTCTGATCCTGCACGGGACAGAACTGAAGACTCAGTTCTCTGTCCCCAGAGCATTCAGTTCCTGGGTCTATTATAGCGCTTACCTCATGGTATTACAATTACTCCATTGTGAGCTCAGCTCCCCCCAGCTGCCCAGGAGCTCGGGAGTGGCCAGGTCTAGGACAGCACTGTCCACTAAAAATATAATGTGAGCCACATATACGCGTTTAACTTTTCTAAGCAGCAACATGAAAAACAAGTGCAGAGAAATTAATTTTCATAATATACTCAATTTAACCAGATAGGTACAAAACAGCATGTCACTTCAATACATAATTTATATAAACTAGTCATTGATGAGGTAGTTTACATTCCTGTGTGTGTATGTGTGTGTGTTTGTGTGCCCATGCATGCTAAGTGTTCCAAATCCATTGTATATTTTACATTAATCTCAAATCAGAGCTAAGTGTTCAATGGTCAAACTGAAATGCAGTGCTAGCCAAACAATAAAGTTGTACTTAACAGGAAAATATTTTACACTGTGTTGGGCTCTGTGTAATTTAAATCTTAGTTAATGACATAAAAATTTTTAGTTCTCAAATCACAAGGCCACATTTTTTTTTCTTCTTTTTTTTTTTTTGTTTTTTATTTTGGTGGTATTTGAAATGGAACCCAGGGTCCTTCTACCTCTGGGCTATACCTCTAGACCTATTTTATTTTTTATTTGGAAACAGGTTCTCACTAAATTGCTGAGAGTCTAAGTTGCTGAAGCTGACTTAGAACCTGCAATCCTCCTGTCTCAGCCTCTCAAATACTGGGATTACAAGCATAATCCCAGGCCCGGCTTTACACAGTCCTCAACAGCCACATGTAGCTATTGACTACTAGACCCAAAAGTAAAGTTCTAGTTCTTACTCATCTTTCTTTTTTTATTATTCGTGCACTGTAAGCATACATCTTTGTTAGGTACAGATTGATAACATATGTGCCCACATTTCTCATTTGACCCCTCCCCTAGGTTCCCACCCCACTCCCTCGCCCTTCCTCCCTCTCAAGTTTGGTTTAGTGAGTAACCTTGATGTACATTAGGGTGTCCCCCCACCCCGTCTATCCCCTTTGCTTAAATCAACTTCTTTGTTTATCGAGGGTCTATCCTTTTCCATCTGGAGACCCTCTTATGCCCCATCTTCTCCCTAGCATCCGCATATTAGGGAGAACCTATGCTTCTTTACTCTTTGTGACTGGCTAATCTCACTTAACATAATGTTTTCCAGTTGCATCCATTTCCCTGCAAATAACATGATTTTGTTCTTCTTTATGGCTAAGTAAAATTCCATTGTGTACATATCCCATAGTTTTGTAATCCATTCATCTGTCGATGGACATCTTGGCTGCTTCCATAGTTTGGCTATTGTGAATTGTGCAGCTATAAACATAGATGCACATGCATCGGTCTGATAGTCTTTCTAACAGAAGTATAGACCTGGCTTGTAAAGAGTGCCTCACAATGATGGATGGATGGATGGATGGATGGATGGATGGATGGATGGATGGATGGATTTTACTTCCTCCTTGGTTTATATTCTATTTCCAATCCTGAAAATGCATATCCTAGGAAAGAGAGTGAAAATGAACTTAGAGCAAAGGAAACCTAGTAATAATCTGTTATTATTATATTCATTCTATCAGGCCTATAACAACCATATAAGCAATTTATAATTTCCCAAGTAATTTTGTCCCAAACAAACAACAACAAAACTAGATCAAGGAAAAAACAGGCCTGGGACCTGGATTTCCTACATAATTGCTTGTATTTACCTGTGCTGTTTTTATTTGTATTTTCTAACCATGGGAAAGAGGTCCCTCAGCCAAGACCCAGGGCGGCTCAATGTCTGGAGCTGCATCCATTATGTTTACTGTCACCAGGGACTCAGGCTCTAAAAGCAGGCACGAGAGGCAGGACATTCCAGACAGGTCACCAGCGTGTCCGTGACGGCAGAAGCTCTGGGCCCACCTGCTCAGGGACAGTCACACAGGCCCGAGATGCCCTGCAGCCTGGCAGCTGGACCTGGACGGAGTGGGGCTGCCCAGGCGGCCAGCTGGCTGAGGATGTGTTAGCTGCCTTCCTGGCAGCCGAGGCACATGCCCCAGATTCTTCTCAAGGGCCTGCTTTACTGGCTCCCTTTCTCCACCTCATCCTTTAAAACCCTTAATTGACCAGGCACATTTCCAATCTGTCCTCCCCTTCATGGTGGTATGTGTTCACCTGCTCATCCGTTCATTCAACATTGATTAATTAAGCATCTATGATATGTGATCATGCTGCCAGAGTTGGGGACAAAAAGTAATCGAAGACAGTCCTCTGTCCTTAAAGAGTTTCTTAATAGTTCCCCTCGGTACTATGCTTTACAGTTTACAAAACACTTGCCATGAGTAGTCTCTTTTAATCCTCATAATGACATTTTGCTTGGGGTTAGATATTTCTATTTGCCCCATTTTCCATATGATGTGCTAAGAGATTAAGAGGCTGACCTGAGATCTCACAGCTGACAAATGAGGAAGGAGCCAGGACTCAAACTCAGGTATTTTGGCCACACCACAGCTTGTGTCCAAATGACATCACATTACACCAACAGTTGTTATATAAAAGTCACAAGAAAATCAGCTGGCCAAAAGATAGAGGCCATTGGATTATATAGCTTAAAGACTTCAAAAAGAAACTGTATGGCATATGTGATCTGGTCCAGGACAGATGAGGACAACTGGGAAATTTTCAGGAATGTAGATTAATTGACCACCTTACAAAACCTATCTTTCCCTGGCCCCTCCAAAACAAGGGCTCCACTCAGTTACCCTGAAACATCTGAATCAGAGGTGACTGCCCAAGCTAACAGGGTGTGGATAAATGCTGCCAACACACACAGCGTGAGTGACATCTGAAACCCTCCAAAGCATTTTCTCTTGGAAAAGTTAGATAGATGCGCCAGGCACAGTGGCACAAGCCTGTAATCCCAGTACTTGGAAGGCTGAGACAGGAGGACCACAGGTTCCAGGCCAGTACTCTGTAACTTAGCAAGATCCTATTAAAAAAAAAAATTAAGGCTGGGGGTATAGCTCAGAGGTAGACTGTCCCTGGGTTCAATTCCAAGTAACACACACACACACACAAGTTAGATGGAAAAAAAAAACCTCTTCGTCAACAGTCAAAGACTAAAAGTGTTGTGTGTGTTGCTATTTATTAGATTAGTGCCAAGTTCTTCTTCGGAGAAATACTCAGGTGCCTTTATCAAGAAAAATATCTTCCCACAGCACCACCAAGTGGCTGAGTGTCTACCCACTAAAAACTTGTCCAAGAAATAGAAGAAATCAGAAATTTGCACTTCAGTGTGAACCGAAGCACAACAAATCTAATGACCAGGACTGAGAAAAAGAAGTTGACAAAATGGGAGCAGGGGTGTCCAGGGGACACCCAGGAGGCACGGATACCCTCAGGGCAGGGAAAGGCAGGCAGCAGAAGCTTTCTATAGAGAAGCAATTTGGCAGAAATCCGTAGACTCAGGCCTGAAAATGGCCACCTTTCCTTTCTTATAGATGGAGACATTGAGACCTGGGGGAGTCCCTGCTCTTACAGTCCAATAGAAGGGTGGTGACAGGCTTGGGGGGGGAGGCTCATTTAATCCATATATGTCTAAGACAGAGGTATTACTGCTCCTCAAATTTACAGGCAAAAAAGAGCACCTGTTTTTGTGCTTTATACAGCTAAGAATGGTTGTTGGATGTTTTGGTTTTTTAGGGGGCAGAAGTTTGGTTTGGGTTTTTTTTTGGGGGGGTGCTATGCTAGGGATAGAACCCAGGGGTGTTCTACCTCTAAGCTATACCTCAGACCTATTTTATTTTTTATTTGGAAATAGGGTCTTGCTAAGTTACTGAGAGCCTCACTTAGTTGCTGAGGCTGGCCATGAACCTGCCATCCTCTTATCTCAGACTCTCAGGTACTGTGATTACAGGAGTACACCACCACACCTGGTTAAAAATTTCCATTTTTAAGTGATTGAAGAAAAATCAAATACAAGTAATATTTCATGATGCCTGGGAATTATAGGAAATTCAGACCTATAATTTCAGAGTGGTTGAAAGAAAGATTAATTGGAACATAGCCACTCTTATTTATTTATGCACATTTGTGCCTGCTTCTGAGCTCCAAGGGTCAACTTGTGGTATTGGGGATTGAATCCAGGAGAATTCTACCTCTGAGCTACACTCCCAGCCTTTTTTTTTTTTGTGGTACTGGGGATTGAACTCAGGGGGCATTCTACCTCCGAGCTACACCCCCAGACCTATTTTTTATTCTTTATTTTGAAACTGAGTCTCACTAAGTTGCAGAGTGCCTCACTAGGTAGCTGAGGCTGGCTGCGAACCCAGATCCTCTGGTCTCAGCCTCCCGAATGCTGGGATTACAAGCGTGCACCACCACGCCTGGCTCTATTTTTTATTTTTGAAACAGGATTTCACTACGTTGCAAAGGGCCTCACAAAGTAGCTGAGGCTGGCCTTGAACCTCTGATCCTCTTGTCTCAGCCTCCCAAGTACTGGGATTACAAGCATGTGCTACCATGCCTGGCTACTGTCTGGCCCTTTAAAAAAAAAAAATTACCAACTCCTAGAGTAGAGGCTCAAAGAACTTGAGGAAGCAAAAGCAGTGATAGGAGGGGAAGAGAACGGAGTGTGAAGTGAGGAGGCCACTTCTGTCTGTCACTAACTGTGACCTGTAAGACCAGAGATGACAATAGGACTCCCCACCAGATGTTGGATGGGTTGAAAAGCCGGGCAAATGCTGTCAACATAATGGACTAAACATGTTGTGTGCTTTGTTATTTACTCGATTAAAGCCAGGTTAGAGTCACCATCTCCCAACACTTCCCACTATATCACACAGTCTCTCTGGGTCTGTGTTTTCCCATTTATAATGTGGGGATAATGGTACCCTCCCCTGTATAGACATCATCAAAATGAAAAACAAAAACAAGCTTTGTGAAAGCCACTTGTGAAGTCTTTGTATTCATCTGGTTTCAGGGTCTCAATCTTCTTTTTAAAATGAAATGGAATTCAACTGAGTGTGATGGTGAATGCTTGTAATACCAGTACTTGGGAGACTGAGACAGGATCCCAGATTGAGATCAACATCAGCAACTTAGTGAAGCCCTCAACAACTCAGAATTTAAAAAATAAAATAAAATATGGCTGGGGACATAGCTCAGAGGTAAAATGCCTCTGAGTTCAATCAAAAGAGGAAAGAAGGAAGGAAGGAAGGAAAGAAGGAAGGAAGGAAGGATAGAAGGAAGGAAGTTAGTTCAACTAGTGCTTAGCCTACAGATTAAAATATCATGAGCCAGCCAGGCTTGGTGGCATGCACCTGTAATACCAGTACTTGGGAGGCTGAGATGGAAGGACAGCAGGTTTAAGGGCAGCCTCGGCAACTTATCAAGACTTTCAGCAACCTAGTAAGACCCTGTTTCAAAAAAAAAAAAAAGTTGGGAGTGTAGCTCAGAGATAGAATGCCCCTAAGTTCAATCCCCAGTACCCCTTCCCCCCAAAAGGAATACCATGAGTCAGGTAAAGGACACAACAAAGAAACTGGCTTCAGCTGCTTTTTCAAAATGAGCAGCCACCTCAATGTCCTTTTTAAATGACAGCTGATTGGACTCTCAGGGCCTTCACTGACCATGTACTTGGGGCATTCCTCCTCGCAGTCCCCTCCAGCCATGCTGCTCAGCCCTCACCCCACCTTCCTGGCTGGCCAGCCAGTCCTCCCTTCAGAGGTAGCACCAGCCATCCCTACCAGCTGAGGCTGACCATGAACCCGTGATCCTCCGGTCTCAGCCTCCCAAGTACTGGGATTATAGGCATGTGCCACCATGCCCAACTGTTCTTTAAAGCAAACTTGGTGCAGGGTGAGTATGGGGAGGTATGTGAGATGTCATCTGTCTGGTGATCCCAAGACTGTTTGTGGAGACCCCTGATGATTATCTCCATTGTCTGATCAATAGATAATGCTAGAAAATCCCCTATTAAACAGGTTCCTTAAGATACCATTATCTCTCCTATTAAACTCTCCATTGGGGTGGTTAATTAACAGTGCACGAGGTAATTGTAGTTTTGGGTTGGCTTTCAGATATTCAGATTTCTCAGGAAATTGGGAATGACAGGTGTGGGAGAGGGACCGGCTTAGGGAGTGACAGGCCTGGAAAAGTATGCGGAACTTCTGAATTAAAATTGTATTTCCTTCTCCTTCCTTTCTGCCTTCTCCTACCTAGTTCTTTTATTTCCTCTATCTTACCTGTGATGCTGGGCTCATGCGTGAATTCTGCAAACAAGAAAACTGCAGAGACCTCGACAGAATCCACAAAACCTGTCTTGGTGACTGTAGCAGAAGTGTCTGCCGTAGTCCCCACTTACCAGCAACATCACAGTGGCAGGGTCCGTGGCTGCAGAGGGCTGTTTTGTTCACTACACTGGCTCTGTGACTGGGAGAAACACTCTAGAGGAAGCCTTCTCAGATTACCTGCACACGCACCCATAAAATTAGGATTATGCAACATGAAATCATCCAATATGAAATTATCTCAAGTGTAAGCCAAGCCTTCTCAATAGCACACACATACCATTATCTCTCATTATCCTTGAGGGATTGGGTCTAGGACCCCCCACAGATGGACCTGCCCAAGTCCCTGAGCAGATGATCCAGTCCCTTATATAAGAGGGCATAATATTTGCATTTAATTGATGCACATCCTCCTATATACTTGGGGGGGCTACTGAGGGATTGAACCTCTGAGCTACACCCTCAGCCCTATTTTATTTTTTATTTGGAAACAGGGTCTCACTAAGTTGCGGAAGGCATCACTAAGTTAGCTGAGGCTGACCACCAGGAACCTGTGATCAATCTTCTTGTCTCAGCCTCCCAAGTATGGGATTACAAGCCTGCACCACCACTCCCAGCTTAGATTACTTATTAAAACCTGATGCAATGTAAATGCCATGTAAATAATTATTACACTGTGCTGTTTCAAGAATAACAACAAATGTCTATACATGTTCAGTAGAGATAAGTTTTTCTAAAATTTTTTCAATCCAAGGTTGGTTGAATCTACAGATGTGCAAGCAATAGTTAGCCGGGATCCACTGTATGTATATTCTTTTGGGATAAAAGGGCTTATCAGTGCCTGAAAGTCCGGGGAGGCCCCAGTATCACCACTGTAGGAATGGAGGGCTCTCTCTTGCCTCAGGAATAGATTGTATCTAGTCCTGGAGTGGAGTTCTTATCAGAACATGATCCAGAGCCTCAGGACAAAAATCTTCAAGTGTCACTTAAGAAAGCAGATGAGGGGGTGGGCACATCAAGGTCCCCAGCCCTGAAGTGAGGAATTTCTCTTTTTTGCAGTGAGCAATTAGCTTCCCTGGGGTGCTGAGCTCGCCCTCTTGCTCTGATTGTCTACAGCAAACAGCCTAATCTGTGGGTCCTCGGTAGGTCCATTAGTGCCCCCTCCCTCTCCCTCCTCTCTTGTATAGGTGTGTAAATTAGGCTACCTTAAAATGTTGAGGCTGATAAGATACACAATCCTTGAAGGAGGCAGACTGCCCACCTGTGTTGATATTTGTCCCAGAACTAGGACTTCAAGTTAAAAGTCAGAGAGAAATTGGGTAACAAAAGAGATCTCGGATAAAGAAGTAGAAACCCCAGTGGAGTGATGGAGGGGGGATTTAGGAGAGGGAGGAAGGGGGATTGAAACTAATGAAGGTAACAATTTAAATAATGCATATACGTATAATACATATACGAAATTATCAAAACCAATCTCAATGACATTAGAGGGAAGCAGGGAGTGGGGTAGGATCCAGAAACACATTTGGTGTTGTGTGCGTGTATATTTCACCACTCTATACATATAATTACAGTGAACCAATAAAAGTGCGTGGGGAGGGAGCACTGGGGATTGAACTCAGGGGCATTATATCTCTGAGTCTATTTTAGTTTTTATTTATTCCCAGCCTATTTTCATTTTTATTTTGCAACAAGGTCTCACTAGGTTAATGAGAGTCTTGCTACTTGCTGAGGTTGGCCTTGAACCTGTAATCCTCCTTTCTTAGCCTCCCAAATACCGGGATGACAAGCATGTACCATCATGCCTGGCTAAAAGGGGTTTTTTTTGTTTTTTTTTTAAGTCATATAGCACAGGTGTGTAGACACCCCGCAGGAGATGTTCCATCCAAGTTCTCCATTTGCTTCCCCTCACCTGCCACCTGGAGGCTGAGGTCCCCTCCTTCACTCTCCCTGCCCTTTCCAATCCTGCCCTTTCCAATTATCTACTTATCTGCTCACTCTCCTCCTACACTGTGAGCTCTCTGAAGACTGTGTCTGGGTCTCTTTTTCATTGTGCATTACTGCTGCTATAACTGTTTTGATGCCACTGGTGCTAAATTAATATCAAACTGAGCTCAGCTAAAGCCCAAAGGTATGATTATAGGTTTTAAAAAGTGGACACTGGAGTCAGGTACGATGGAGCACACCTGTAGTCCCAGAACTTGGGAGACTGAGACAGGAGGATGGCAGGTTCAAGGCCAGCCTCAGCAACTTAGTGATAGCCTGTTTCAAAATAAAAATAAAATAGGGCTGGGGGGTGTAGCTCAGGGGTAGAACGCCCTGAGTACAATGCCTAGCACCACCACAAAAAAAAAAAAAAAAAAAAAAAGAGAGAGAGAGACAGAGAGACAGAGAAAACTGGACACTGTTTGTTAGTCTGTTTGTACTGGGGGCTGAACCTAAAGGCATTCTACCCCCAAGCTACACCCCCAGCCCTTTCTTTATTTTTTAGTTTTGAAACAGGATCTCAGAGAAATTGCTGCTAGTCTTGCTAAGTTGCTGAGGCTGGCTTGAACCTGCCCTCCTCCTGTCTCTACCTCCCAAGTACCAGGATTCCAAGCTTGCATCACCACACCTGGCCGACACTGGCCCTTTTAATACATCAGAATGCACAAGTCCAACTCGAACAGTGTCCAGTGTCCGTTTCCAAGGGGGTGAACCTGATGGGCCCTTTAGGGAAGACCCTTCTGAGTGCGGCACCTTCTTTTCAACAGCCTCAGGGAAAGTGCAAGGTCCTCCCACAATGGAGGGTTTACAGGGGAATGCTTTCAGCCAGGAGGAGCAGAACCACCAGTAAAAGTGCCTTAAACAATGAAGACAAACTATTATCTCCAGGACCTGCAGCCTGGAGGTAAGTTGGCTCAGAGTTGACTCAGCAGCTCAACAAACAGTCCAAGAACACAGGCTCTCTCTATTCTTCTTCACCACTATTCTTAGCTTTCCTTAATCCCTGGGGCTACTACCTCATGGCCACAGATAGCTGCCATAGTTTCAGATATCACCTCCTCATAATATTGGTTTGGAAGGAAGAAGAAGAAGCAAGAATAAGGGTGAGAGAAAAAGGAGATTCCCCGCGTGTGTCTTTCTCTCCTTTTATGAGACATGGACATTCCCCCCAGCGTACCCCACCCACCAGAACCTGGTCATGTAGCTACCCTTAACTGCAAAGCATGCTGGGTGCCTGGCACATTCAGGCTCCACAGTGGGAGGCCTGGAAGGAGAAAAGAGGTCGGGGGTGACTTCTGGGGAGGCAGCCAAGAAAGGGTCTCCACAAATTGATTTCTGTTAGAAGTCAAAATTCAGTTAGAGTCTGACTAGGGAACCAGGCGGTAAAGCCTATAAATAATAAAAATGACACGTGGGACACTGGCCATGCTCCAGATCTGTAGGAAGTACTCAGGCACACAGTCTTGAGTAACTGTCTCAACATCCCTGAGGTACCTGCTACTGTTAGCCCCATTTCATCTTCGGGGAAACTGAGGCCCAGAATGGTTTTATGACTCACCCCAGAGCACACAAATAATAAACGAGGAGGTCCTATCTCCAGAGCTGAGCCTCTCCATGCTAACCTCATGCTAAAAATGCTTCACAAGGTTTTTCTTTCATGTAGCAGTGACATAGTCCTTTCTGGTTTCCTACACACCCGGTCCTTGGGTCTTCAGGTCGTTGGACCTGGTAAGCAATGAATGCCGTGCTGGAACAGGAGCTTCGGCTATCTCACATGCTTCCCCCTTCTCCTTTCTCTGCAATAGCAGAACTCCTGATTTCCAACCGGGTACACAGCCATCTAGCAATAAGACCGGGTTCCAGCCTTCCCTGCATGCAGCCCAGGCAGCCACGTAACTAGGTTCTGGACAATGGGATGCAACACAGAGACTGGGACAACTCCCAAGTACTGGGATTACAGGTGTACGTCGCCTATCTAGCTACTCGCAATATATATATATGTATATATATATATATATATATATATATATATATATATATATATAATTGGTGCATTGTAATCATACATCTTTGTTAGGTATAAGCTGATAAAAGCATATATGCACACGCATTTCTCATTTAACTCCTTCCTCAATTCCCCCCCACTCCCTCACCCTCCCTCCTTCTCAAGTTCAGTTTAGTGATTGACCTTGATATATTTGTGAAAGTACATCATGTGCATTAGGGTGTTCCCCCCCTCCATCTATACTTCTTATAACTGGACTGTCACATGAAAAATAAGCTTCTTATTTTAACTACTGTATTTGATGTTTCCCTAAACCTTCAGTGAACCTCTGTGCTAAGATACCCCATGGATACATTTGGATATAACTACCCAGTGCTCTTGACCTCCCATTTAACCCATAAGTATGAGCTCCTCTAATTAAGTTTATGCTTCATGACCTTCACCTGAGGGTCACAGGAGTGAGTAATTAGCCCAAAATGATTCAATCTGGCAGCCCACCAGTCCTTAGGGCTTCTTGCAGCTGGCTACAGATGCATGAACCCAGAAGACAGGAGTCCCAGTTGGATCAGATAAGAGAAACAAGTGGTCAATGCACAGTCCCATGAGCTAAATGAATGGCTGTTGTTTTGAGTCTCTAAATCTTAGGGTCATTTGCCACATAGCAGAAGCTAACTAAGACAATCAGCAATCCTGGTTTGCATAAGGTTGGCATTGAGAGTTGTGGTGATGGTGCGCTGACTCTTAGGGATATAGAAGTAGCAGCCAGCCCACATTCTGCTCTTACCAGTTAAACTCAAGACCCCAGTCCTGCCTCTGCCTTTTTTTGTCTCCCTCCAAAGACTTAAGCACTTGATCAGCAAGATGAGAAAAGACCACGAGTGGTTCCAAACATTGTGAAAATAAGCCAAATATGCAAACAGGTCTCATTCCAGTTGCCACGAGTCTTGACACACCAGCTTTCAAACCTGAGATAAATCTTGCTCTACCAGGAAGTGACTATTGTGTATCCCAGAATTAGAGCATTTCAGAGGAATGCTCAATGGTGAAAACAAAGTCCAGGAAAGTGTCTTATGTAACCAAAGGGAATGAAGCCAGTCCCTTTGGAAGGGACATGGGTCCTGGAGAGGACACTTGTCTGTTGTTTTGTTTAGTAACTAAGGACTCGGCAGGCGTTTGGGGAAGGGGTGAGAAGCTGCCTCTTCTCTCACCAGGTTCTGGCTCTTCTGCCTGCAGCTTCTGGTTTTCACTTCATGGGCTGTCTCAATAAACTGGAGGTGGCTTCTGTTTTGTTGGTTCGTTTTTGGATGGTACTGGGGATTATACCCAAAGACATTCTACCTCCGAGCTATACCCCCAGTCCTTTTTAGTTTTGAAAAACAGGGTCTCACTAGGTTGCTAAAGTCTTCCTATGTTGCTGAGGCTGTCCTGGAACTGATGATCCTCCTGTCTCGGCCTCCCAAGAACTAGATTATAGGTGTACACCAGTTTGAATGTGGCTTCTGATCCCCCCAGGAAAGAGAAGCTGGCTTTCTTTTTTTTTTTTTTTTTTTGCGGTATTGGGGATTGAACTCAGGGGCATTCTACCTCCGAGCTACACCCCCAGCCCTATTTTTTTATTCTTTATTTTGAAACCGAGTCTCACTAAGTTGCGGAGTGCCTCACTAGGTAGCTGAGGCTGGCCGCGAACCCGGGTCCTCCGGTCTCAGCCTCCCGAATGCTGGGATTACAAGCGTGCGCCACCACGCCCGGCTAGAAGCTGGCTTTCTGATTAGCTTCTGCATTGCCCTGTTGTATCATATACCCCACGTCAATAGCCTCAAGGTATATAATCTCTTTGCAAGTAGGTAGACAGAGATAAAACTTTCCTTAGGAAGAGTCTGTTAGAATTTGTGCATTGAAAAATATTCTAGTAAGCTAGTCCAGTGCCAGGACCCAGAAATCAAATGATGAAAAGACATAGGGCCTGCCTTTTAGAAGAAGGAGGACATAAAGAGATGAACGCCAGGCGTGGTGACGCATGCCTATAATCCCAGTACTTGGGAGGCTGAGACAGAAGGATCACAGGTTTGCAACC
Organism: Graphiurus murinus; assembly: GCA_004027655.1. Classification (NCBI taxonomy): domain Eukaryota; kingdom Metazoa; phylum Chordata; class Mammalia; order Rodentia; family Gliridae; genus Graphiurus; species Graphiurus murinus. The sequence continues at coordinate 463,720 of PVLC010000013.1, forward strand.
AGCCTCCACTACTTAGTGAGGCCCTCCGCAACTTGGTGAGACTCTGTTTCAAAATAAAGAATAAAAAAATAGGACTGAGGGTGTAGCTCGGAGGTAGAATGCCCCTGAATTCAAACCCCAGTACCAAAAGAAGGAGGAGGAGGAGGAGAAGGAGGAGGAGGAGGAGGAGGAAGGAGAGGAGGAGGAGGAGGAGGAGGAGGAGGAGGAGGAGGAGGAGGAAAGGAGATGAACAAGGGAAAGAGAAACCCTTCCTAAGTGCCTTGGCTCTGTCTTGTTTTAAGCTTTAATGTCTTGAAAGCATGGCGCTGTGCTGGGCTCGGGGAAGAAACGGGTATGAATAAGCAGGTTCTACTTTCAGAAAAATAATAGTAACCATTGATAATAATGCTGTTTTTCTAGCTTCCTTGGTTTTTTTTTTTTTTTTTTTTTTTTTTTTTTTTTTTTTTTTTTTTTTTTTTTTTTTTTTTTTTTTTTGCATCTTGGTACATAAAATTTACGATTCTAACCATCTTAGGTATGCCGTTCAGTAGCAGTGAGCTCATTCTTACTGCTGTGCAACCCTCATTCCCGCCCATGTCCCGCATCTTCACCACATGAAACTCAACTGCCCCTTAGCCCTTGGCAACCTCCACTCTATATCTTGTCTCTAGGTATCTCATGTAAGTGGAATCATATAATATTTGTGATTTTGTGTCTGGCTTATTTTACTTAGCATAGTATCTTAAGTTTCATCCATGTTATAACCTGTAAGAATTTCTTTCCTTTTTAAGGATAGCTAACATTCCATTGTAGGTATATACCACATTTTGCTTGTCCATTCATGCATTAGTGAACACTTGGCTTACTCCATCTTTTGGCTATTGTGAGTAACCGTGCTATGGACATGGTGTGCAAACATCTTTTCAGGTTCCTGCTCTCATTTCTTTGGTTTGTATGTGCCCAAAAGTTAAGCTGCAGGATCATATGGTAACTCTATGTTTAAATTTTTTTTTCAATGAACTGCCTTACCATTTTCTACAGTGGCTGTACCATTTTACAGTCCCACCAACAGTGCACAAGGGTTCTAATTTCTCCATGTCTGTGTCAATGCTTGTTATTTTGTGTGTGTGTGTGTGTCCCTGTTTTTGTTTTTGTTTTTTTTAATAGCCATCCTAGTGGGTGTGAAGTGAAATTCCATTATGGTTTTGATTCTCATCTCCTGAATGATTAATGACGCTGGGTATGTTAGTTAGCTTTTGTTGTTGTTGTTGCTGTGACCAAAATAACCCAACAAGAACAACTTAGAGGAGGAAAGATGGGTTTGGCTCCCAGGGTCAGAGGTTTCAGTCCATGGTCAGTGGGCTCCATTACTTTGGGCAGGAGATGAGGCTGCAGCTCATCATGGAAGACGGGTGTGGTAGAAGAAGGCTGCTCAGCTCATGACAACCAGGAAGCAGAGAGAAAAGGAGAGAGAGAGAGACAGAGACAGAGACAGAGAATGAATATGGGTGGAAGGGGCCAGGGCCAAAGTATAGTCCTCAAGGGCAGGTCTCCAGTGATCTACTTCCTCCAACCATACTCCATCTGCCCACAGTCTCTACCACCTCCCAGAAGTCCATTCAAGTTATGAATCCATCAAATGGATTAATCCACTGATGAGGGTGGACCCCTCATGATCCAGGCAGCTCCCCAAAGCTCCACCTCTGGAGACTCGGAGGGACGCTCCAGATCGAAACCACACCACTGGGCAGCTCTTCACGTGGCTTATTGGACATCTGTGCATCTCCTTTGGAGAAACGCCTAGTCAAGTCCCCTGGTTTTCTTTTTCACGACCACAGACTGCTCTCACGCTTTGTGCCTGGCACTCTGGCAGCGCCACAGATGCATCAATCATTTAACCTTGCTAGAAGAAAATGAGACGTTATTATTTCCATTTTATGGGTAGCTTGCCCCAGGGCATACCTCAGGCAGAGAAGAAACCGAGGCAGGCCTGGCTGCCTCCACTAGGCCACACTGCAGATCAGGCAGCGGGGACCCGTGGAAAGGGAGCCAGGAGGGGAAACTGAGTGAGGCCTGACCCCGCCTCCTCCCCTGTGAGCTGGTCTCGGTATCTCAAATATTCTTTCCCCTTTGGTGTCTTTGTTTCACAACCTGCTCCCCTTTTCTTCTTCCCTCCCCCTTTCTCTCTTTTCTGGGTCTGGGCTCAGTGAAGATCTCCTTCCTGCTGACCAAGATCTGGCAAATTCTTAGCACCTTAGGTGAGAGTCACTCCCTCCCCAGAAGGATTTTCATTTCCAAAGGCTGAACCTCATCCTGGGGCCCTGAGGGAAGGGAAGAGAAGGAGGGGTTGGAATCTAACCTGGGATGAGCCAACCAGAGAAGAGGGGAGCAAACAGACTCCAGACCCAACCCCACCACCCAGTGATATAATATACCAGGAAGTATTACCCAACTATTCACAAGTTCTTAAAAGATGAATCATTGAGATAGCCACCTACTCTGTGTTAGGTACTGTTCTCTTTCTTTCTTTCTTTCTTTTTTTTTTTTTTTTTTTTTGCAGTACTGGGGATTGAAACCAGGGCCATTCTACCTCTGAGCTACACCCCCAGCTCTATTTTTTAGTCTTTATTTTTGAAACAGGGTCTCACAAAGTTGAGGAGGGCCTCACTAAGTAGCTGAGGCTGGCCACAAACCCAGATCCTCCTGTTTCAGCCTCCCAAGTACTAGGATTACAAGCGTGCACCACCACACCCGGTTCGGGTACTGTTCTTGACAGTATTCACTCATGAATTCTCCCAACTACCATTAGTCCTGTTACAAGATGAAGAAACAGCCTTAGAGACGTCTGGTTCCCAAGCCTGCACTTGGCTGCTACCTCATCCTGCCTCCAAGTTTCTCCTAGAAGAAATTTATAGACAGATATGCATGATAGATAGGTGATAGATAGACCAGTCAGTCAGAAGGGAGGGCCGAGAGGGCTTTCTCTCCATCCCTGACTTTTCTTTGCTGTGAAGTAGCTAGCTCCAAAGCTCCAACATCATCATTGTCCCCCCTGGCTCCTCACTCCTCCAGAGGGGGGGAAAAATAATTTGTTGTTTTTCCTGTACCACTCCCTGTCCCTGCCTAGTGTCTGTCCCTCCTGTGGCCAGGAATGCTGACCCTGAAGGCCACAGGGCAGGCTCCCTTGAACTCCAGCTTCCTGTTGGGTGCAGCCAATGGGAATATCCAGCAAGGAGCAGAGGGTGAGAGGTGCCCCGTTGCTGCAGTTTCTGGGTCCTTTCCCGGCCCTGGAGCCCGCCCTCAGCCCCTCTGGGACCACAGCCTGTCCAAATGTAATTCCTCTGCTTTTTTGGCTTCCCCGGGGGAGGCGAGTTCTTGGGCTGTGACTGATCTCAGGGCGTCGCCCTTGCTTGTTGGTTTCTTAACACTGTGGCGCCTCCTAGTGTTCATTCCTCTGCACTGGCACCTGCCCCCCACCCCAGGGCTCCCGGAGGTTCCCACATCACACAGGAAAGAGGGCCGTGTTTCTCAGACTTTGCACACACCAGGTACCTGACGAATACAAGCCAAAACGCTTCTGGTGGTTTCCTCTGGGCCACAAGAATTCAGGAGATTGTTTTATTTTGTTCCTTGTGAACCTCTATATTTTCTGTGATATTCGCGAATTTAAATTTTTTCTTAATGTTCTTTCTTTTTTCAAGAAATGCTGATCCTTTGATAAAGCAGAGCCAATGCCGAGGAGGGTGTTTATAGGGGTCAGGAAATGCGTCTTCTCTTTCCCTCTGAAATCAGTCAAGGGACAGGGGATTGTGTAGATACCCTTCCCCGCAGTCCCCTTGGCTATCACAGTAGCTGAACCCCACCTCTACTCTCTGCCAGGGCCGAGTTAAGGCCTCAAGCATAGGAAGGGGCTTTAAGAGACCTCTGCCGGGCATGGTGGCCCACACCTGTAATCCCAGTACTTAGGACCACAGGAGGATCACAGGTTCAAGGCCAGCCCCAGCAGCTTAGCCAGAACCTGTTTCAAAATAAAATAGGATCGGGGGTGTAGCTCAGAGATGGAATGCCCCTGTGTTCAATCCCCAGTACAGAGAGAGACAGAGAGAGAGAGAGAGAGAGAGAGAGAGAGAGAGAGAGAGAGAGAATTCCACACCCCAGAACTCTGCATGAGCCCTCATTCCCCAGACCCCTGATCTCAGGTATGGTCTACACTCCTGCCCCGCCTCATATTTTGAGAAGAGGTAGGAGGTAGGCCATGGGGTGGGGGCTGGACTCCCCACACTGCCTAACTCTTCAGAAGTCAGGCCAAGAACACCAGGCAAAAGGGGTGAATCCTGTCTTCCCAGGCAGACCGCCAGCCATTACAGAGAAGTTTGCCTCCCACAAACCCCACTCTTCACACCTAAACTCTCCTCACCCCACCTCACCCACCCTAAGTGTGCTTGGCTTCTCTCTCTCAGGACCTACTTTGAGACTTGGAGACCCTCAGGCGGGGAAAGGGGGTAGGGGGGTTGCCGCTCCCTGAGATATTGCATTTTCAAAAGAGGAATCCTTAGAATGGCAACCCCAAAGAGGGGCTTTCATGGAGGCATTTCAGGCCAGGGTTGGGGCAGTCTTTTGAGAGACAGAGGCATCACACCATAAGCAACTTTCTATTGCAGTTCAAAGTAGGGTCAACCGGGTCACTGCCCGTGACTGCTTCTGTAGATCAGTTCATCTAATAAGGATCTCCAATTCCAGTGGGAGGAACCAGTTTACTGACGTGTGAAATTGGGTCCAACTCTTCCACGCCCTCCTGGGCTCTGAGGAGCCCCTTAAGTAACTGCAGACAACAGTCTCTATGGGGTGGTAAACAGCCCCCCAGCTCCAGCCTGGAAATGAGAAACCCTGTCTTCTGCTCTTGTCCCCAAATTTTCTGTGTGGGGTTATACAAGCTCCTAAACATCTCTGGGCCTGGTGTCATGATTAGCAATATGAAGAAGCTAGATTAGATATCTCACTGGCCAAAAGTCCCCCAGTGTGATATGATTTCTTCCTCCTTTGTCTCACCTCACCCCAACACCTGCCTCAAAGAAGGTGTATCAAGACAAAGGCAGAACGTTTAGCTCAACTCAGGCCAGAGATGTTTGGCAACTGGGGTGACCGTGTAGCTCACATGTGGCCAGCTGTCTTGGGGACTGAAAGGCCATCTCTCCCCAGGTCAACCAGAGGCTCAGTTCTGAATAGCAGACCTGCCCCTTGCTCCTCTAGTTGAGTCTCTTGGCCTGCATCCAGGATTAACCAAGGCTCCTTGCTGGCTCTCTGGTTTCAAAACAAAACAAAACTTTGAAAGAGAACTGCATTCAGTGGAAAATCCCCCAGTAACAAGGCCCCTGGGAGCGTTTGGGGAGCACCATCTGTCAAGCATCAGTTCACACACCCTGTGACCAAAACAGCCTTTTAATGTCAAAACCAATCATGATAATGGCACCTTGTGTATTTAGACAGGGCCGCTGACCTTTCTGAGGACCTCATCTGGGCTCAATTTGGCCTCCTGCAACTTTCTGAAGCAGGCAAAGCAAGGGACTTTCAAAGAACGTTGTCCTGTTTTAGAGATGAGGAAACTGAAGCCCAGAAAAATAACAGGGTGGGAAGAGAGGCCTTGGAAGCAGGAACTAAGCTCCAATCCATCAAAGTTCAAGGGGTTTACCCTGCACCAGTGCATCTCAAATGCCAGCTGCAGGTGTTCCTCTCCCCGCCCTCCCGGCTGGCTGCAGCACAACCAGTTGAACTTTAGACATCTTGGATAAACCTCCAAACAAGTGCCTGCTAGACACGGTGGCACACGCCTGTAATTCCAGTACTAGGGAGGCTAAGACAGGAGGATTGCAAATTTGAGGCCAGCCTCCACAACTTGGCAAAACTCTCTCAGCAACTTATCAAGATACGGTTTCAAAATAAATAAAATAGGGCTGGGGGTCTAGTTCAAAGGTAGAATGCCCCTGGGTTCAATCCTCAGTACAAAAAGAAAACCCAAACAAGAATTTTTTTTAGTGATGGACAGACAGAATTGGGGACACCCCCACCCCATATGCTATGGTGTGTTTGCAGAATCTGGAAATTTTGAAATTCCAAGCTAAAAAGACCACTGGAGTGGTCTTTGCGGTCTTCTCAGCACGATTCACCCTGTGCAACCTCCAGCAAGCACTCGCTGCGGGACAGATTGAAAATAGTAACAGCTGGGACGAAGAGCGGTTTCTTCCTTCCCCACAGCTTCACAGCATCAGGGGCACAGGATTCCTCTCAGCTTTGGGTTCTTTCTGCTGTGCGATGGTTTGGGCTCCCTAGGTGGCCGACTCCGAGGGGGAGACCTGCATGCAGGTAGTTTGTTAAAGACTGCTCTGTGCTGGACTCAGCAGAGGGACAAGATGGGTGGTGATGTGTCACAACAAAGCCCTAGCCAGCCAGCCCATGAGGAGCCCGGAAGCCAGGGTTGACTAATCTAGATTAGTCCACAATCAGGCGAGGGTGTAGACTTTATGCACACACAGAGACTGCTCCTCGGATACTAGGAGTCGCTTTGGGGGGTGGGAGGCGGCGTTCAAAGACTGTCTCAGCTGAAAGCCATTCTAAGCGAAGGCTGAGAGCTGGCCGCTGCAGGAGCAGGTCCCTGAGCACTGAAAGGTGACCTGGGTGGAGCTGTGAGGCCAGTGTGGGTTGAGTCGTGAGTCCTCCTCCTGCACACATATGTGGAAGTCCTGACCCTGGCACCCCAGCACAGGCCCTTATTTGGAAATAGGGTCACTGCTGATGTAATTGAGTTGAGATGAGGTCACAGCAGAGAGGTGGACCCTCCATCCAATAAGCCTGTGTCACTGTGAGCAAGGAAGATTGGGACACTGACTCATACAGAGGGTAGGGGATGTGAAGACACCGGGAAGAGATGGGAGAGAGCCCCACAACAGCTCCTTCCCTGGCGGTCCTCATGTTATGGTTTGGATTTAGCCTGTCTCCTAGACCTCAGGAAGACAAAGCAGCCATGTTGGAGGCGGGGCTTGGATGCTGAAGGATCCCCTGTGGGCGTGGCCCGGGGGATTGTCATAGTCTCTCCTCCCTCGCTCTCTCTTGCTCCTGACTTCCATGACCTGAGAGCAGAGTGCTCGCTTGCTCTCTCGCTCTCTCCCTCTCTCTCCCTGCCCTGCAGTCTGCAAACTTCACCTGACCTAACAAGGACTGAACCCCCAAATCCCCAAAACTGTGAGCAAATAAATAAATACATCTCCTCCTCTAAGTTGTCTTTGTTGGGCTGGGCTTTTGGAGTCACAATAGCAAGAATGGTTACTCCTCAGCCCGACGCTGTCCACACCGTGGTCTCAGGCTCCAGAACCATGGAGCACTAACTATCTGTTGTTGAAACTCCCCAGTTTCAGGTACTTTGGTACAGCAGCTCCAGCAAACTAATACAGAGGTACTGCCTTCACGTACACGGTTCAGTATGGCATACAACCAAGTGTGCATTCCAGCCAGTAGGGAGGAGAGGGAAGGGGAAAGCAGACAGACTTTCCCTCGGAAGAGTCCAGAAGTCTCCCACAGCCTCCTGTCCACATCATAACATGGTCACATGGCCACATTCACTGCAGGATGAGTGAGCAGTGTGGTCTTCATTCTGGACAGCCATGTGTCCAGGGGGAAAATTCTAGAGCTCAATATTGGAATCAGGAATAAAGTTAAATCACCCGGAGTAACCTGGTCTAAAAACAAGCATTTCTCTTAGAATGCCTCGCCAGGAGGTCTCCAGAAAAGGAAAGCATATGGACTGATGGAGAGCTGGGCAGCCTTCCTGGAGGAGGTGACACAGGAGCTGGGGCCCTGATGGACAGGAAAGATGTCCCCAAAGTGAGGCTGGAAGGGGAGGGAACCGCAGGAAGGAAAAAGAGCATTCCCAGTGTACGCAAGAGGAAATAGGTCCATCTCATCCTCAGAATGAGGCTGTAAAAGCCGGGCGTGGTGGCTCACACTTGTAATCCCAGCATTTGGGAGGCTGAGACAGGAGGATCCGGGTTCATGGCCAGCCTCAGCTGGTTAGTGAGGCACTCCGAAACTTAGTGAGACCCTGTTTCAAACTAAAGAGTAAAAAATAGGGTTGGAGGTAGAATGCCCCTGAGTTCAATCCCCAGTAGTGCAAAAAAAAAAAAAAAAAAAAAAAAAAAAAAAAAAAAAAAAAAAAAAAAAAAAAAAAAGGCTGTAAAGCAGCTTCTTTTTAAAATTTTATTTATTTATTTATTTGGCACCAGACACTGAACCTAAGGCCATTCTACCTCCAAGCTACACTCTCAGCCCTTCTTATTGGGTGTTTTCAAACAGAGTCTCACTAGGTTGCTGAGAGTCTCGCTGCACTGCTGAGGCAGGCCTCTAACCTGCAATCCTCCTGTCTTAGCTTCCCAAATACTGGGATTACAGTTGTGCACCACAACGCTCAACTAAGCAGCCATTATTACCTCCATGTCACAGAGGAGGAATCTGAGAGGCCAAACAAAGACAATAAGTAACTTGGACAAGTTCTTTGACAACGGTCATGCAATCAGTAAGAGACAGAGCAGAGGCATAAACTAGGTCATCTAACTCCCAGCAAAGGCTCTATTTCTAACCCAGATGTAACATGAACCTCCCCAACCCTTGAGATCCCTGTAGGGTTGCTGTGAGCATGCTCAGACCCAGCCAAAGCATGCTAATGCCGTCCACATGTGCATATCCAGGGCTTTCTCATCCAGTCTTCTCGCTCCGCCACAGGGGTCTCAGTACTTGAGCCATCTCGTCCCACCCTGGTGTCAACTTGGATTTAACACCCTTCACCCATTTCCTAGCTAGGCAAGGGAAAAGTTAGCTACAAGGGACAGGGGGATGGCATCACGTCATGCCATGCCCAACCATCTCCTCACTCCCCAGCCCAAGCAGAGCTCTACGACAGGTGTCGGGATGGCTGAGGAGTTGAAGCCGTGAGCACCAGCCCATTCCAATGGCCTTGCGGTCAGGAACCGGCTTCTCACCTTCCCCTCCAAGACATCCTGTCATCGAAGGACTGAAAAAAGCACAGTTCTGATGGATAAAGTCCTGTTTTGCCAGGTATCTTGTGTTGGGGAGGAGGGTGCAAAAAGACAAACTGGAACTTAAGTGCTGGCTGGAAGAACTTGGGGGAATCTGGCTGTCAGTGTCTTAGATAGGAGAGAGGTGGAGAACCAACAGACAGAAGGCCAAAGCAGGCCTGAGAAACACTTTCCACCAGGTCCCAGGAATCACCCTCTGCACATCAGAGCACACTTGTCTCCCTGAGAGCTTGGAAAAGGAAAGTGGTGCTCCCCTGCTCTCCGACATCTTCCAACAGTGGTGTGATTGAGTCGTTCATTCCTTCTCTGGGCAGTTGTGGTGGTGCATGCCTGTAATCCCAGTAGTTGGGAGATTGAAAAAGGAGGATCGCAGGTTATAGGCCGGCCTCAACAACTTAGTGAGACACTAATTCAAAACAAGACAAAATTCTTTTAAAAGGGCTGGCATATCCAGGTGTGGTGGCTCACGCTTGTAATCCCAGTACTTGGGAGGCTGAGACAGGAGGATCCAGGTTCGAGGCCAGCCTCAGCTACTTAGTGAGACCCTCCGCAACTTAGTGAGACCCTGTTTCAAAATAAAGAATAAAAATAGGACTGGGGGTGTAGGTTGGAGGTAGAATGCCCCTGGTTTCAATCCCCAGTACCACAAAAAAAATAAACAAATAAAATAAATAAATAAATAAAAGGGCTGGGACCTGGGCATTGTGGCTCATGCCTGTAATCCCAGTACTTAGGAGGATGAGACGGGAGGATCACAGGTTCACGGATAGCCTCAGCAATGTAGCAAGACTCTCAGCAACCTATAAGACCCTGTTTCTTTTTTTTTATTATTAATTAATTTATTTATTTTTTCAGCACAGATTTTTTATACATTTCTTGAGTACAACAGGGTTACATAGACATTTATGACATATCAATCATTGTCAGATCACAAATAGCACCACTTCTTCGTTTTACACGTATAGCCCACATTCTTTATTTCTTTATTTATTTATTTTTTTTTTTTTGCGGTACTGGGGATGGAACCCAGGGGCATTCTACCTCCGAGCTACACCCCCAGCCCTATTTTTTATTCTTTATTTTGAAACAGGGTCTCACTAAGTTGCGGAGGGCCTCACTATGTAGCTGAGGCTGGCCACGAACCCGGATCCTCTGGTCTCAGCCTCCGGAATGCTGGGATTACAAGCATGCGCCACCACGCCCGGCCCACATTCTTAATATAGCCTGGTAAAGCAAATTTTCTAGAGTCTTTTAGGGTCATATATTTACTTTCTAAGAAGTAGGAGGGTCTTTCATCTACGCATCCTAGGGGCAATCTCCAGACTCCGAGACACCAATGTAGCCATAGCAGAAGAGTCAGTATAATTGCTCATATATGCAGATAGCAACTGCCAGGGGTGAAAGAGCCCAGCTGGGCTCCCACAACTCCCCTGTTTTTATTTTAAAATGCATGAAGGACTGTGCCTGATAAGACCCTGTTTCTAAAAAACATAAAATAATAATAATTTTAAAAAGGGGTTGGTGGTGTAGCTTGGAGGTAGAATTCCTCTGGGTTTAATCCCCAGTACCAAAAAAAGAAAATGAAAAAAAGTAAATGTCTTGTACGCTGCCTGGCAGTTACAATGTGGTGCTCTAGAGTCAGACCAAGCTCCAAATCTGGGTCCTGCCTCTCTTGATTCATGTGTCTTGGGCAAATGGCTTAATCTCCTCGAGCCGTGGTTTCCTCATATGTAAAAAGCATAGCACTTCATTATTCTTCCCTTCAAAGGTTGCTGTAAGGATGAAATAAAATCAAGTACTTGCTGATTGTGGACCCACACCACCTTGGCCCTGTCTCCATGAACCCTGACCCAAGCTGGGCCAATTCAGAATTTTTTTCTTTCTGAACTTTGTAAATGACACTCAGAAATTCTACTTCTTCACTTTGGGTGCTTGAACCAAGATGGCAGGTAACAACTGAGGCGGCCATTATATATCCTGTGTCCAGGGAAACAGGTGAGGTCCAGGGAATGAGAGAAGGAAGAACACAGGCAGAATGAGAAGCAGAGATGTAAGAGAGAGGGAAGGAATAGATATGGGTACCCACAGAGTGGGGCGGGGCAGGGGGGTCGGTACCTCGACCGCTGAGAGATGACTGTGTGTTCAAAATGGGGGCATGGTGGCAACTTTAAGTTTATGATGCCAATGTATGTCTCCGGAAGCCTGTGAAGAAGGTACTTCCCTCCCATTTTACTGGTGAGGATACTGAACCTTAGGAGAAAGAAGGAAGGAAGAGGGGGAGAGAGAGGGAAGAGAAGGGGTGAGAGAAGAGAGGGGAGAAAGGAAGAGAGGGAGAAGGAACACACACTTGGCTTTCTTGAGGGAGCCTAGGGTTCCCCCACTGAATTTCTGTTTTTGCTGAGCCTGATCTCAGACATCTGCTCTTGGGGGGTCTCACCTCAGCTCGCTGGTTCTCTTGACCCTTCTGGTAGCATCTTAGCTGTTTTTTGTTTGTCTATTTGTTTGTTTCGTTTTGTTTTTTTCTGCAGATGAAGACATGAGGCCTAGAGAGGTTGAGCATCTATCTATCTTGATAACTTCACCTGGCCAGTCTACATCAGAGTCAGGATTCCAGCCCTGATCAGCCTGCCTCCCAGACGAATGAGCATGGGTCCAAGAGTCAGAGGACCTTAGCTGAAGGGGGAGTTCTGCCATTCTCCAGCCTGGGGACCTCATGCCTTCACTGGACACTGAGCACCCTCTTGCTTGTTAAATGGAGATAACAAAGCCCCGTGCACACACATACACACCTTGCAAGGTTATCTGATGGAACCCTGTATGTGAGTGGGCTTTTATTTTAACTGCAAAGGATTATGCAAATAGTAGCCACGAGTAGTTCGTACAGCTTCATATATCTTTGCCCATCTTAAAAGATTTTGAGGTTGAAAATTCCATAAATAGGGGCCATGTCCACTTGGATCCCCCCAAAGCACCTGGAAGTCTGCCAGCCCAGCCCATGGAAGACGTTAAGTAATTGGGAGTTGGGGAATAGCAAGGACATTTACTTTTCTGAAGCAGAGAATACAGATGTCATATAGAGGGTAAATATGGAATTACTCAGTTTCTTAACTCTAGTTCCCAGTTACTCTGGAAACACTATTGAATGGCATTTGGTGTAATTAACAAAGAAGAAATAATTCACAAGTGACTGTATTGTTTCTTAAAGTAGCTAATAAAAATACAACTGAAGAGTGTGTGTGTTTTTCCATTCTCCGAAAAACCAAGAAACACAGAGCTGTTTTTACTCAGACTTTTCCAAAACAAATCACCTTTTGTGATGGAAAATGTTGCCTTAAGGAGAAAAATTTTCAGAAAAAAAAAAAAAATAGGAGTGAGTGAAAGAAAACAGATTACCAGACAGAAGTCCTTGCTCATGAGAACCAGAAGCTGGGCCTGCCAGCCTGAGTCAGCCGACTGCCTGTGTCACTCGGCCTTCCCTGGTCTCATGGTCTTATGAGCACTGGAGTTCACTGGGTCACATCCAGCTGTGCCTGATGTTGGGTGAGTAACCTAAGATGTCACTTTACCTAAGTTTCTGTTTCTTCATCAGTAAAACAGAAGGGAAACAGGTTCCTCACTGACTTTGGATTGGGAAAGACTAAATGAGATTATGTGCTTAAAGTTCCCATGATATTGTAAATGTTGAATATGCAGTCATCCCTCTCCAGCTGGGGGGGGGGATTGGTTCCAAGATCAACACACACACACACACACACACACACACACACACACACAATACCAAAATTTGGGATGCTCAAGTCCTTTATATAAGATGGGATTGTATTTGCAGAGCACCTACCTCCACCCTTCTTTGCACTTTAAATAATCTCCAAATTACTTATGCTACCTAACCCAATGTAAATGCCGTGTAAATCGTTGTAATACGCTATTGTTTAGGGAAGGATGACAAGACAAAAACGAGTGTACATGTGCAGGGCAGATGCTGTTTTTTTTTTTTTTTTTCAAGCGTTGTCAAGCTGGTGTTGGTTGATTCCGAGGATGCAGAACCTGTGAACATGGAGGGCTGACTCAATTGTCAGTTCTCTGGCAGTGCTCAACACCTGGAATCCCGTTGGACATATCGCCCTACAAGGTGCCTCCCAGGTCTTGGAACCTCCCTCTTCCTCATGATGCCTACAGGAAAATTCTAGTCCCCTTAAGCAGAGGTTTTAGGTGTCCAACAGAAGAGGAATTGGGTTTAGAAGAGTAAAATTATTTGGTTTTCTTGTGTTATCTATTGTTTAAAACAGCATAGTCAAGTACAAAAGACAGATGGGAAGAAAACCCACCAAATATGTATTACTGGTGCCTATGGCTTGCAAGGTAGGGAGGGAAGCCAGAGAAGCCACAAGGGACTGAGAAAGAAGGGAAAAGAGGACATTGGCTTCATCTCCAATTTTTAAAATGTCATTGGTATAAAAATATTTGAAACTAGTGAGATGCAATGTTAACGGCTGTTCAAGGTGGTCGGTACATAGATGCTCATCATCTTTCCTTGCATCTTTCTGCATTTTTTTCAATACCAAAATTGTTTCTAGATAAATTAATTATTATCATAACAGTAATACATTCTTTAATGGAAAGCACATCACCAGTATCCTGACCACCATAACAATTGAGGTAATTTATTTCCTTTTTCTTTTTCATATCGTTATATATGGGAATAGCTATTTCACAAAGCATAATGTACAGTCTACTTCTACTTATAGACATGCAAGGATGGCATGTAGCACCCCAGAGCATGTGTTCCCGGGAAGCTTGCCTGGCCCATGTCTGGGGTGCAGAACTGGCATACATTATCCCAAGTGTAGTCAGCTTCAGGAGTATTTGTTGTTGTTTTCTCAGTCTGGTCCTAGAGTTTTCAAGCTCCTCATGATAACATATCTTCCTTCATTAGCTCTTCGGCTAGCTCTTCCTCAGTTACTGGTTCATTGGTTGGTTCTACAGATGTTTATTAAGTACCTCTATGAACCTGGTCAAGGAAACTAGATGAGTCAGGCCAGGTAGCCACCCTCTCCTACCTAGTCTCCCTGTATCAATCAGCTTTTCACTACTGTGACACAATACCTGAGATGATATACTTAAAAAGAGGGAAGGTTCATTTTAGCTCACAGTTCAAAGGCTTCAGTCCATGGCCACTTGGTCCCTATTGCTTTGGGCCTGTGGTGGCACAGTACATCAGGCAGGAGCATGTGACAGAGGAGGTCTGTTCACCTCATAGTGGCCTGGAAACAAAGAGAGAAAGAGGAAGGAGCCAGGGTCCCAATAGCCTGTTCAAGGGCACACCCTCAATGGCCTAACTTTCTTCTACTAGGCCCCATCTCCCAAATGCTCCACCACCTCTTAATGGCATCACAGGCTGGGACCAAGCCTTCGACACATGGGCTTTGGAGAGACATTTAAGAACTGAACTGTAGCACTCCTCTTACCTGCACTTTTGCTTTACAGTTTCAATTTCCTGTAGTCAACTGCAGTCTGTAAATATTACGTGGAAAATTCTACATGTAAACAATCCAGGAGTTTCAAATTGCACCTCGTTCTGAGTAACATAGTGAAATCTCACACCCGTTCTATCCTGTCCAGGATGCAAATCATCATCCTTTTGTCCAGTGGATCCATAGTGTATATACTACTTGCCCGTTAATCACTTAATAGCCACCTAGATTATCAGCACTACCCTCCCAGTATCACAGTGCTCATGTTTAGAGTTTGGTAATACCCATGGCTTCAGGATATTACCACTGGGGGTCTTGGAATGTACCCCCTGTGAAAGAGGGTGGGGGGAACGACTGTAGCTTATGGACAGATATGAAAGACGGGCAGGGAAGCAGCCCATGAAGGTTATACAAAACGAGACAGTGAGATAATGGAGACAGACAGAGACTGCATGGGCACAGAGGAGGCTGGAAGGATGGAGGACTCCCCAGAGGAGGTGACAGCTGAAAGAAATCTTGAAGGTAAGAGATTGCTAACATTATTGAAATTTTGGAAGGTTATTGTTATGTTTGTCAATCCAAACATTTCCGTTTATCTTTTTTTTTTTTTTTTTTTTTTTTTTTTGGTACTGGGGCTTGAATCCAGGGGCATTGTACCTGTGTGCTACACCCCCAGCCCTATTTTTTTTTAAATTTTGAAATAGGGTCTTGCTAAGTTGCTGAGGCTGTCCTCAAACCTGCAATCTTCCTGTCTCAGCCTTCTGAATATTGGGATTATAGGCATGTGCTGTGGCACCCAGCAGGCTTATGTTTACAAATCAGAAGAGCTGACAATACTGAGAAAGAGTTGTACAGGGCAATTATATCCACTGGCATAGTAGAAAGCTGC
Source organism: Graphiurus murinus (assembly GCA_004027655.1). Taxonomy (NCBI): domain Eukaryota; kingdom Metazoa; phylum Chordata; class Mammalia; order Rodentia; family Gliridae; genus Graphiurus; species Graphiurus murinus. The sequence goes on from PVLC010000013.1 coordinate 479,145, forward strand.
AGGCCTGAGCAGAGGGTGCAAGATGACATGATCCCACCAGGATCTGTGGTCCCTGCACTGTGGAGGCCCACAGTGGAGGCCCACTGGGGAGGCCTACTGGGGAGGCTGGGGAGGCAGTGCAGGGTGCCAGTGAATTGAGTCTCTTTAAATCATGCTGCCCTCTTCCTTCTCTGTAGCCTCACACTCGTGTCCCTGGCTAAATGAGGAGATAAAAGGAGTTAGTTAAGACTTTTTCAGGCCCAGAGAGAGCTGGAAGGAGATGGAGACTGAGAAGAGCAATCAAGAAACGCCTCAACTCAGTGGGGCTTGGCGGCTCACACCTGTAATCCCAGGACCCGGGAGGCTGATACAGGAGGATCACAGGTTTGAGGACAGCCTCAGAAACTTAGCGAGACTCTCAGCAACCTAGCGAGATCCTGTTTCAAAATAAAAATAAAATAAGGCTAGGGGTGTAGCTCAGAGGTAGAAGGCCCCTGGATTCAAATCTCAGTAAAACACACACACACACACACACACACACACACACACACACACACACATACACACATACATATACATACACACATACACACAT